>CAKAOJ020000189.1:297500-370000 GCA_916701645.2 Sebastolobus alascanus
CTGGCTGCAGTATAACTTATAAAGCCCGCCCCCTCCACGTTAGAGGATGGGACATGAGCCAAACTAAAAAGTTAAAGCACATGTCAAATACATTTTAGGTAGTTCTTATCACACTGATGTATGTTCAAGTATTCATTTTTCTGATAAGTTTGGTTTTAATTAGTTATTTGATGCTATTAAAAGGGGGTGAGACGTCATGATTGACAGCTGTTCTGAGTGAAGTAGTCGCACAGCTGTAGGCTCGGGAATTGTACGAGAGGAGATGTAACTTTAACTTTCCATAACCGTCACGTGTCTGTGGAATAGAACAAGTGTCATTTTGATTATAAATGTAG
This sequence comes from Sebastolobus alascanus, assembly GCA_916701645.2. Taxonomy (NCBI): domain Eukaryota; kingdom Metazoa; phylum Chordata; class Actinopteri; order Perciformes; family Sebastidae; genus Sebastolobus; species Sebastolobus alascanus. The sequence goes on from CAKAOJ020000189.1 coordinate 297,836, forward strand.
TTATTATAGATTTTATGGTTAGTTGTTGTGTCTTTCTGGCCAAACAGCTACCGTGGTGCTAACGGAACAGCTAGGTGGCTCACGCTAACAAGCTGCAGCCGTGGTCAGCTTGTGATTGGCTCGGGCAGGTGTGGGGGTGGGACCTCGATAGTTGCTCCAGCCCCCTGAAACGCGTTGTCCAACTATATATACAGTTTGAACTGTCTCAGACGGTGCCATTAGAGGCTTGGGTCTGGTTTCCCAACCACAGTGTTCCTCTCAGTTATTACTTGCTTCCCGATGTTTAGTGCAGACCGGCCATTTTTGCCGGAAAACACTCAAAGACACACACAGACACTCACACTCCTGCCAGCCAAACTTTCTATAAATTAGAAGATTAATTATGTTAGATAAAATCAGTAGCTGTGCCGCTTAAATCCAAGGATGGCAAAGATCATGTACAGTATGTGTGAAAAGAGAGAGAAAGAGAAATAGAGAGAGAGAATGAAAAAGGTAATTGACAATCGTGACCTTGAGTTCAGCCTTTTTCAGTGAGGTAAATGTGGAGTCAAATGGATGCGTGTGTTTTAGCCATGGGGTCAATACAGGAGAGGAGAGGAGATATGATATCAGCCACAAGCAGAAGAAGAAAACATTTGGTCAGCAATATTCGTATTGTTAAAAAAAAAAAAAACACTGCATAAGATTTAAACTGGGGACCCCCTTTTTTTTCACTCTCCTCAGTTTGCCTCCATGCAGATTAGAGTTGACTCTCAATTACAGTCCATCTCCGAGTGCAGATGACAGTGTGAAGCAGGCCCGAATAAAACACATCAGGCTTTTCAAATAGGCCGGTTCAGGACCGCTGAGCAGCCAACAGTGCCAGCCAGCTAGCCACCCGGCCAACTCCATATACATCCATGGCTGTGGAAAGAGCTCAAGGAAGCTAGAAAGAAAGCCATGCTGCCTGAGCCTAACATATGCTCTATTCCAATCCATGTCCCTCTTCATTTGCCTGTTCCTCTTCCTTGGTCTACTCTCATTCTCTCTTTCTTGTGTCTGCATTTTCCTAATGATACAGCCTTTCTCTCTTTTTCTCTACAGCCGTTCCTCTCTATGATTTGGTAATGCTTAACTGGCTCTTATGCAGCATTAACCCTCATCCTACCAACATATTTAACACACAAGGACTACCGACTGAGGTCCCTGGGGATCCAAGAATAAACTACTGTAAGAAAAAGCCATCACAGCAAAATGTTTACTTATTTCTTCTCAAAACCTTATTAGTGATGTAATTAATGTCATCTGAAGAAAAAAAACTGATAAAAAATACAACAAAAACATAAATAGACAGAGCACATGAGGAAATCTGTGTCTGTCTCCTTCAGTGGAGGAAGGAGTCCTCGATATGCAAAATAGCCCCTTTCAGAGTAATTATGAGATAATTATGAGTGTTTTATTAACAATATAAATACAACTTCATGGTCCCGAAAAATTATATATTTTTCGCTCGACCCAGAGGGTGACTAGTTAGACCCAGTCGCTCGCTCGCTTTATCCAGTTGGTTGCTCACTTTATCCAGACGGTCAAGAGTATTATTATTTAGGAAAGCTACAGTTAATTTGCATATTGTGTAAAATAAAAATAGACAGCGCACATGAGGATTTGTCTGCTGCATCTGTCTCCTTCAAAATGACTGACAGAGTGACCCTACCCCCCTGATAGTGTGTGATACTTTAAATTAGGACCCATGGCAAACATGTCATCCATCCATTATTGCTATTAATCTGCATACGCTGCAATAGGGTGCTATTGACTGGCGTCCCCCAGGACCCCAATACATTGGTCTTTTCAAAAAGCACTAATTTGAACAGAAACAGAAAACAATGTAATGAAGTCATTAGGAACAAATTGATTGACAAAGTCATGAAAAATTGAAATGATAGAATAAAGATATGAAAAAAAATGTTAGATTTTTGCATCAAGGCTACAAGTGTGTAACCACTTTTCTATATTTTGTCTAAATGCTGACCAGCTCCATAGCATTGGGCGTGTTGTCACGTGGCCATATCTTTGACAGACCAAGAGGATGGCACATTTAGAAAAGGGGGATGAGGGGGAGTATCGTATCGCTCATTTGTAAATTTAGACTGCACTAATTTGGCTTAGTTTTGGAGCAGTGCGCATATGATAAACAGATGCAGCCAGGCAGACAGAGAGACTGATAGAAATGGGTCATGGTAGCTGCAAGGATTGGGCTAAACAGAAAATCTATTTGGCTTGTTTGCGGAGGAGATGCCCCATGCTATTTGTTTGGTGCTTGTCTTTCTAGTGAGTCAGATAATCGGAGAGTGATTATTTGATGTAGGAAAACACACACACTCTTAGCGTGCCTGCCTGTTCAGATTTAAACGCATAGAAAGCAACAGCTTTTCATCTAAACATGAAGTGATGCATTGTATGTTAATCGTACCAGACACACATTGAACTTGTGTGCATCGTTGTCAAGTGCACATACAGCTTGAATGACATTGAGCTTCATGTGGGTGTGTGCCGGTATACATGTGCAGGTGTGTATGTTTGTGCCCCTTCTGTAGGAAACCCACTCAGTGTGTGGCCTCCGCTCAAGTGTCTGTCTGGATCTGTGTAGCTACTCGTACACCAAAGAGAAATAAAGCAGCCGCTGCTGTGCCAGCTTAATGTAGGCAGGACAGGCTGAGGGGTAAGAGAGAGTTCATTAAGAGATTTCAAGGCACCTGAAGTTCATTTGTCTCCCTAAAGCATCAAAACAGGATAATAACGACAGGGGAGGAGGGGAATGGCAACAGCGAGTCATGCCTTTGTTTTTCCTCTCTTTAACAATTCTCTCCTTTAAATACCAAAGTCCTTTCATCCTCATCTGAGACTTATCTCTAAATTTTAATATGAAAAAACTTCTTACTGCGTTCCAATGTCGAGGTTGATGCAGGGCAAACCTGTTTCCTAGCAAAACCCAGAACGGATAACGAAAATAAAATTACTCCTGAGAGTATTTCAATTCAAACCACAGGTCACTTCCTTTTAATTGTCCATTAAGTGGATGATGTTTAACAGTGTTTTTAGGCAATGTAGATTGTTGTTGCAGTTTTCAGCCATGTCTGTCCAAAATGTCATCACTTCACCGTTTTATCTTACTAGACATTTGTGTGAAATTGTCCTAATTAGCACGAGTTCTTGAGTTATGGCCAAAAATGTCTTTTGTGAGGTCACAGTGACCTTTGACCACCAAATTCCATTCGGTTCATCCTTGAGTCCAAGTGGATGTTGTGCCAAATTTGAAAAAATTCCCTCAAGGCGTTCCTGAGATATCACGAGAATGGGATGGACGTGAGGTCACAGTGACCTTGACCTTTGACCACCAAATTCTAATCAATCATCCTTGAGTCCAAGTTGACATTTGTGCCAAATTTAAAGAAATTCCTTTAAGGCATTCCTGAGATATCAAGTTCATGAGAATGGGATGGACGTGAGATCACAGTGACCTTTGACCACCAAATTCTAATCAGGTCATCCTTGAGTCTAAGTGGTCGTTTGTGCCAAATTTGAAGATATTCGCCCAAGGCGTTACTGAGATATCAAAAGAACGGAACGAACGTCAGGTCACAGTGACCTTGACCTTTCACCACAAAATTTTAATCAGTTCATCCTTGAGTCCAAATGGATTCTTGTGCCAAATTTGAAGAAATTTTCTCAAGGCATTTCTAAGATATCGAGTTCATGAGAAGTGTATGGACGAATGGACAATCTGAAAACATAATGCCTCCAGGCCAAGGCTTTCGCCGGTGCGGAGGCATAAAAATGTTGTAGTACACAATAAAAAACAGTTGCAGATTTTAAGAATTTAATCTGGATCTGAAAATGTGCCAGTCTGCATCTAGCCATTGCATAATTAATGGAGTTTAATTGTCATTTAGTTTCTGTCCCAGGCTTCCCTCACTCAATGTACTTTTGTACCTGTGTGTGCACTCTCGCCCCCGCCTTGCACACGGCCGGTGCTAAGGCTAATAAATATGCTCTTATAATCCTGCTGCTGGTGTCATCCAAGTGTCACTCCTAGACATAAGGCAGGGTGACAGTGGGGCGCCCCTTGCAGTGTGTGCGTGTGTGTGCTTAATTTGACTTTGCATGGATGAATGCATGGTTGTGAGTTTAGGTTGAGTGCATGTGAATGTGTGTGTGTGTGTATCCTGCATTGTGTGGCGTGCACGTCTGCGGGACTGATTAAGACACACTCTTCTCCGGTGTGCTGGGACACCTGGTCTTAGTGGGAAAATGGGCTGCGGGCCACCAGGGCAAGAGGGTAGGCAGAGAGAGAGGCCCGCGGAGGCAGGAGGGAGGCAAGGTGAGCTACAGGGAAACACTGTCATCCACTTCCGCACCGAAAGGACTTTTAATTTAGCTACGGTCAGATTAGGCCGAGGCACATGGCATAGGTGGGGAGACACATTGCTGCCAAGCTATTAGGTAACCCCGAGTGGGCAAAGTGACAACACACAAATAGATATTCTGTATGAACACACATATACACACACAGACTTGCAGGTCTCTTGCAGGATGATAGGACAAGAATAAAAAAAACATGTGTGTTAGGCTAATTGACCTATGTTGAATCCAATTGGCCCTGACATCACTACCAAAGCTAATACAGCATATAATGTTGCTTTTAGTTATTATCCAATAAAACAATTCTGAAATGCTGCATGGTGAAATGGTGCTGCAAAGGCAGGGCAAACACATGTGTGTGATATGTTTGCTGAGGAGTCTGTTCTTATATACAAACTGCAATGAAATGTTTAGTTATGTCTACTAATTCCATGAGGGTTCACCACCCAGAGTGCATCACATGACCTAAATCATGCAAAAGCGTAACATATTCAGAAAGAATATCAATTCTAATCATACAGGAAACATCTTTCTTGTGTCACAAAATAAGAGAATAATATGTATTTTGGTGGAATACAGAGGACGGTAACACAAGCTCTATTATATGCTTTGTTCATTGGAACCAAGCAAGCGGCAACCACCGGTGCTGAAAAATGAAGCCAACGCAGAAGTGCCAAAAACTGGAGTTCTTCGAATGGAATCAATCCCCATAGACCCCCATGTTAAAATGGCCAAATTTACAGCAGAAATAAACATGTTTACAGCCTGGTACAAAAAATGGTTTTGGCTAGCTGCTAGCTGTCTGCTCTGCTGCATCACCCGGGCCACCTCAGCTCCACATACGATCCACCTCTTTGACCATTTTTGGATTATTGAGTTAGGCTGTGTCATCACTGCCAAAATGGCGACGGCTGGAGTCCCCCACTTTGAGCTTCACAACGGCTCTTCAGAAACCTACGGGTGATGTCACGGAGACTACATCCATATTTTATACAGTCTATGATTGGAACATGACCATATTGCTGTTCTGAAAATGTGTTTCTTTCTCACCAGTGCTAGCCATGCTGCTTTGTATAAAAGCACCACTTTACATTCAGTTCACTGTGACCTTTCTGACTCGTGCAAAATCAAAAAAGATGAGTGAAGACAGATTGAATGAGAGTCTGTGTCTGCTTATCAGGTGTTTCTTACAAAGGTATAAGTATGTAACTTGACTAAGATAGCCAACATAAGGCCTTAACATAACAGCTGCAGTAAGTGAAGCATTACTGTAACCTGCTCATCAATTGTTTGTAGAATTGTTAGCGTGCATGAGAAGAAGCTGCAGACTTGGGGTCCATATGGATATTGGACAACTGTGACACATGGTAATGGCTGTGGACATTGCTAAATAGAGACAGTACACATTGACAGAGCGCATGAGGTGCAGTGTAGATGCGCACACACACATACACACACATCACATCCAGTAAACATTAAAAAAAAAAAAGCCTGAGGCAGCTTGCAAGAATGAAGTAACAAAGCTGAGCAGGAATGGCAGTTTTCTTGGTGTCTGCTTAGACTTAAAGTAATTGCCGCATGTCTGTCATTGCCGACGAAGGCGAAGAAAATGTCTTCCTCAGCTGCTCCCCTGCCTGTTTTGTTCGCTGCACTTGTGTAAAGTGGGAGAAAATAAGTGTCATTCAGTGAATGCAGCTATTCTTCCCATGACAGCTTCATATCTGTGAGCTGGGGGGAGGCCACCCCAAAATCCTCCTTTTCCACTGGTAACGCCTTTGACAGGGTGTTAAAATAAAAAGGCCCCACCTCTTTGTCCAAGCACACACACATACTGTATATAGACATTCACGCACACCTACGTCCCGCTAATAAGTTTTTACACACCCACTCAACAATGTGCAAGGACAAATGCACAGAGAGAGCAGTGAAGGGTGTCTGTGCTGAGTGAATGGATGCCCTTTTTAACCCCGCTCACTAAGTGTTCCTGTGTTAATACAGCTGATCAGATGGCTGAAAGAGAGACTGAGAGAGCAAGACAGGAACAGAGATGCTGCTGAAGAGCCGCGAGCAGAGCAGAAGGACTTTCCTATATTCTTACAACTATACTCTACCTGTCTGTCTGTCAATCCGTCTGACCCCGTCTCACACTTACTCTCAATATCCTTCGCCCTCACTTTCATATGCAGCAGGCAAATGGGTCAGTTGCCATGGTAACAGCCGAGAGGCCACGGATCTTCTGGTCTATTAAGAAAAGTGGGGGAAGTCCCCCCCCCCCCACACCACCCCACATACACACTCATTTAACCGATCAGTGTAGTGAAAAAGAGTGAGATGGGTTGTACTGGGTGGGATGAGATAGGTGATGATCATGATAACACATACGCGCACGTACACACAAAAGCGAACTTAAATCATAAGTAAGTTTAAAGTTACTACAAGGAACATTTAGCCAGTTATGAAACAGTCTGACTTTAATACCGATGCCTTTATATGACCTACATAAGCAAACGAGACCATCAGCGAGAAGATTGGCTATTGTCATTGGGTCAGACTCCCCGCGAAATCAGACAAAACAATTTACAGCATGCAGGTTCACTAGAAACTCCTTCAGCTCAGACTCCAGCGGGGCCTCCGGCAGTTACCAGCCTACCGCGGACAGACCCAGACCTGGCCAACCTGGGACCATGCAGCCAGAGGCCCAGGCCGTATTGCTGGGCCCGCTAGAGGGAAAGGAGGCAAAGGAGAACCAGAACCAGGACTGCGTTGGGGCAGACTGTCAGACCCAGCTGCAGTAAAATGGGAGGTTTTCGAAAGGGACTCTGGTGCTCGGAAACACTACCGCTTTTGTCCACAGGTACTGCCAAAATCAACACAAAGTGAAAGTTCCTGGTAGTAACTTTAATCAATCTATAAATTGAGATTGTCCTCCCAAGAAGATTGATGTCATCAGTCATTTCAGCAAGTGCTTCAAAACGACACATGTCTACATTCTAATGACAAAGCCCTCTAGCCCTTCTTAAAAAAAAAAAGGTAATGTAACATAATGTCTTCATACAAGGCCGGGGCAGAATATAGTGTGACAATGACAATGGTTATGAGGGTGGGGAGATGGAGAATTGAACTACTCTATTCAACTATTAAATTAATTGCTAACTATTTTGATAATCGATAAATTGGTTTTAAGTAATTTGAGTAAATTGAGTAATTTTTAAGAAAATAGTAAAAATTCTCTGATTCCAACTTCTTGAATGTGAAAAATATCTGGTTTCTTTACTCCTCTATGATAGTGAAATGAATATCTTTGAGTTGTGGACAAAGCAAGACATTTGAGGACGTCATCTTGGGCTTGTGGAAACACTGATCAACATTTTTCACCATTTTCTGACATTTTATAGACCAAACGACTAATTGATTAATTGAGAAAATAATCAACAGATTAATCGACAATGACAATAATAGTTAGTCGCAGCCCTAATTACTTCTTCAAAAGTGTTAAAATGTTGCACATCTAATATCTAAATTTGACCTAAAAAAACACCTCAAATATAGAACCAGCCCTCTAGAATTACTTTTACAAGACAATGACAACTACAACTGTTGTCTTATATAATCTATCTGGGTCACTTGTTTTGACCTACTGTGTATCTCATTTAATATAAATGAAATAGAAACAGGAAAGGGCAGAATATGCCTATGGCAATTTCTCTGTATACAAAGTTTGGAAAGTGTTCATTGCATAACCCATTTGACCTTTTGACCTCCCAGAGAGCCTATAGCCCACCTGACCACTAGCTATCCTGTACTGCAGAGGTAGCTCCACTGATTAATGCAAACTAAATCTATACAGGTTAATGTGCAAGAAATGTGACCACAACATGTTTCCAAACATGTCCGCTCTGTTGCAGCTGCCCGCCAAATCAAAACTGGGGAGCAGCCATGACTGGTCTTTGACATTACCTGAGATTATTGTATATTGTACAACTCTCGGTGGCAGAAAGAGAGAGAGACAGAGACAGAGAGACCCCTGCGGCTCACACACTGACGTGTATGTTACGCTCTATTAAATTAGCATGAGTCCAATATTAAAATAATAACATTTACCTCCACAATAAATGCTTTGGGTTCCAAAATCAATACCTCTACCCTGTAATGCCAAAGTATCATTACAAATAATAAGAGCAAAGTTGTTGCATTATATTGAGCATTACAAAAAACTCAGAAGGGCATGCACGTATTATAGATTAAATAATTTCATTTGAAATGTCACAGATTCCCGTAAGAGTTAATAGAGTTGCATTGTTAATGTGATTTTTTTTTTTTTTTTTGGTGGGGGGGACAAAACATTTGTGTGCTCTCCGTGTTTATACACATTACCATAAGTTAAATGTGTCTTTTTCCAATTTAAGTTTTAAGACCGAAAAAAAAACGAAATCCAAGGCGAACTTGCTAAGTAAAGGTTTACCTTGTTCTTAATTGCTCGATCGAAGCATCCTTCATAAGCACAATCAGAGTAACTAAGGCACTAAAGACTCATATCTCTCCGCATCCACAAAGCAAGCCTATTAGTGTACACTCCAAAAAAATAAAAAACTCCTCCACACATCAAATCAGAGAGAAAAAAAATCATTGCTTGAGGTGCACAAATGAATTAGTGAAATAAAAAGGACCTGGAGAGGAGTGATGATTGTATCATCTTTGAGTTGATGGAGTCGAGTCTAAAGGTGAGAACAGAATGATAGGGAACTATACAGCTGAATTGTGAAGGCCCCTGTCAGGCTGTCTATGGCCTTATTGGATGAGCCACTCTCAAGGTACTCAGTCTCCATTCAGAGCATGAATCAATGGCTCCTGATTAGATTTGGGGGGGTTACTATGCTGTTTTTGTTTGTTGTGACATCTTCCCTCGCTTTGTGAGGTCTCTGTGCTCCTGCCTGACAAAGGCACCACCTCCTTCGATGGAGGAAGAGAGAGATGGGGAGACAGGAACTGGGGGAGGGGGGGGGGGGATCATCGAGAGGGGACCATCAAGGCTGTTTTCTTGTCGTTCCTTGTTGTGTTACATTCCGCCGAGCTGTTGTGTGCAGGCGTAAATGCTAGCATTCGTGCTTTCATGTATCAATCTTTGTCTGTTTATGACCATGCAACGACGGCAAAGCATTAGCAGTCATGGAGCGCAATTTGTTAAATATGCATCAGCAGAGAGTGTCTGGTCTAAAATGAATTAATTTCTCTGAATGTCTACTCCTGGAGGTTTCTGCTACTATTAGTCCCTGTTTTGTTCCTGCCAATCCTCTTTATTCAGCACAGGAATTGAAAAAGAAGAACATGACCGAAAAAAAGGACATCTGCAATTGATTTCAAAGTTTCCAAGTATCCATTATACTAGTAAATGCACATCAAAATGACATCCTGTCTCATGTTTGATAGCCACTTCAAGACGGTGAGAGTCCGAACCGAAGCCTGAGTTGAATGAAAGCACCACGTCTCCCTCTTTCACTGCATGAGTCACATGTAAAACTACTATGCTGCTCAGTGCATATTATACTGTAAATTCTTCAGTAAAGGAAATTTATAGTGAGAAATGTTTACCAGAAGCTGAAAAAAAAATACACCCCGCTGCATTCGAGCCGAGCCAAGGCCGAGCCTCACAGCCGTCGCGAGTAAACTGCCTATGTGATAAGGGGCTGAAAGAATCCGATAAGCTCTAAATCTAAACAGGGCCAAAGCATCTGCCTTAATAATAAATGTGCCATGCTAAAAGGTTACTTGAACTGCCGAATTCAAATTTAATTGAGGCTGCGTGTTGAATAATTAATCTTTTTCCCAGGGAACACAGGGCGCACCGGACAAGCCGATGCTTGAGAGCCCGGAGAGAGACACAGAGAGAGAGAGAAGGAGAGGGAGAGAAAGAGAAAGATGGAGGGAGCACAGCGAGCAGCGCTGCGCCAGCCCACGCCACCATCCCATGAACCCTGCCAGAGCGCGACCCGCTATGCAACACAGTCGGGGCATGATGTCATCCGCCACACCATCACCCTGGTAACCAGCCTACGTGCGCGTGTTTGTGTGCAGAAGGGAATAACGAAATCAACAACTGAACACAAATAGGAGAGTGTGAAAAAGGGCAAAGCCACAAAATAAAAGAGAGGAAGGAATCAAAGCAGGAAAAAGGAGATGATGGTGGGGATTTTTGTTTGTTATTACTGTTGTTGTTGGGGTACAAAGCCAATATAAAGAGGAGCGTTTAACGTCTGTCTTTTAATGGTTGTATCAGTTTACCCCCCCCCTCTCATTCTCCTCCTCCTCCTCCTCCTCTCCTTCCTCTGTAGGTATTTCAGTTGGAGGCGTCTCCTTAGATCTGTGCCTTTTAATGCTGACTGCCGCAAATCTTTTGAGGCCGACTACAAAAGCAAGCTGGCAGTAAACTTTTCCCCCTGAAGGAGAAAAAGAGGAGTGCTGTTTGGGATGGCTCCACTCTGGGGAATCTCCTCCCCGACACGGGCTGATCTGATCTGAGGACGCCAGCCACTGCCCCTCCTCTGCCCCGACTGGCCCCCCAAACACACACACACACACACCTGCAACAGCTTGTGTGTGTTTGGCGTGGCTTCGTGTCGACTGATAGATGAATAAGTAAGGGTGCTTTTATGTATTGTTGTTGCATGTTTATGACGTGCCGTGCTGCATGCATTACGGCACGTCGCATATATAAACACAATATTGTGCATAATCGCAGTCGTTTTATTGCAACGGTGCTGTCAGGCTGCCGACTGCCCCGGCAGCAGCAGCAGTCCTGGTTTTCTAGGTTTTCTCCCCCCCTCTCTCTTCCTCCCATCAGCCCTCTCTGGGTATAAGGCAGCTCCCCTCCATTGTTGATCTGACTCGGGGCTCCACATTGCTGAGGTGGCGGATTGTGGCGGAGAGATGCCTCTGTCAGGAACGTGCTTATCCTCTCGCTCTAGCCACCCTCTTATACATAAAATATCAAACATCTGAGGGACAATATGCTGACCTGCTGTGACCCCCACACATGCACACAAAAGGGAACACACTCATCCGCGCGCACGCAGACGCACACACACACCCCGGAAAACAGACACACACACAGACACACACACGCGTGCACAGATGAATGCTGGCATACAGTGACACACACACACAAACGCTCAGAGAGCTCAAGTCGGCTCACATCCCCCACTCGTACGTGCCTTGACTTTTTTCCCATCACCACCGCATCCCTCAGATGATGTATTTGCGACATCTGGCGGCGCTCGCTATATCCATGGGCACAGAGATACAACGCGTGTAGGAGGGAGGGAGAAAGAGAGAGAGAGAGAGAGAGGAGAGAAAAAGAGCCGTGGTTGGCAGAGAGACTGAGGGAAAGTAACAATAAAAAAGAGCGGGGTAGAGCGAGGGAAAGGACCCCTAATCAGGGGGACATAGACGGACGGATTCATTGGCAAATATACCAGGAGTTGCGCGCCGCAAAGCCCGCAAGCACCTCGAATTCCACAGCGAAAGGCTTGGGTACCCCCTAGTGGGCGCCCAGCGGCAATCTGGCCCTTTTGGCGTTGTGCGGGGGTGTGGCGGAGCTGCGGTGGGCTGCCATGAATCCGTAGGGGTCAGAGGTCAGCCTTCTTGAGTTGCAGTGACATCATGACAATGGGACACTTCGAGAGCCTCAGAAACACAAGCTGATCCATTCTGCCGAGGCTAAGGCACCAGGCCCCTCTTTTCCCACACATTCACACCCTCTGCCAGACAGGGAGAGAGGGAGAGGAGAGAGAAAGAGAGAGAGCCCACGGGTGAATGTGTAGGCCTCACCCCCTGAACCCCCACCCTCCCACCACCCCCCCATCTCTCTTTCTTTCTCTCCCTCTCTTTCTTTCATGGGGCTAGATTAAAAGAGATGGCTTAATTCTGTCTAATTATCTACCCTTACCCTCTCCCTGCTACCTCCCCCTCTTCTTTTTCTCCCTATATCTCAGTGTGTGGATACTAATTAGCTGATGTGAATTGTATCTACTATACAAATAGACTGTGCAATTACGTGAAAAAAAATGATATTCCTGCCTTTTAAAACATTACACATTTGTACCACCAGTATATGAGTTTGAAATGTTTCTTCTCCCCACTACAGAAATAATCCAGCAGTGTAACTGTCTTTGCTGTGTGGACCAATCAACACTATGATACCATGACTGATGATATTCATCACACATTATCAAATTGCTCAGATAATTGCGAGACATAAGGGGGAAAGCCTGGTGTAAATGCCCCTAAACACTAAACCTACAACATTACTGCAATGTCAAACATTTGACTCATCACTCTAACTGCATTAGCTCGACAATAAACAATACATTTTCACTCACACGTTCATTTGCTTTATGTAATACTACTGCAATATCTCTGTGTGTGTTTGTATGTAAGCGCGTGCGACTGCATGCGCGTTACATAAGCAGAAATCACATTAATGAGATCATACACTGGTGTTGAAAGTGCTAATTAGTTGCCGGGCTGAGGGTGAGGAAACTAGGCGAGGATCCTAGTGACTTCAACCATTGTTTCCTAATCCCCTCCACACATTCATAATTCATTCCATCATGGACGGCGATGATACAGCGCCCGCTCGTTTTGTCTCTTTTTCTTTCTCTCTGGTTGGGGAGATGATGATTTTTTTTTTTTTTCCCTCCTCTCTTTCCTTCTTGCTGTGAGGTTCCACCGCGATCATAATAAAATGTGCGAGCGAGGGATGTTCGCCTCGGGACCCAGCTGTCGGGCCACTTTGACAGCTTCATTTGTGGCATCGCTCTTTGATCCTTCCTGTCACTGATATCCAACGCCACTGAACATACATTTGCCCCCACCCCCCCAACCCCAAATAAATAAATAAGTGCTGAACTGTGCGGTGCAGAGCCAAGTGAGGCGAGGTTTTCCAGCTAGTTGGCTGTTTGCTACATCTGCTGTGAACTAGCTCGCCTCCACCCCCCTTTTGCTCTCCCTCCACTGTAGCGATGCATCGACACCCCCAGGGCTGATCCCTTTGTAAATGCTCTCTGAAACCCACCCACCTACCCACATGCACACACACAAACAAACACACACACACACACACACACACACAGACACACACACACACACACACACACACACACACACACACACACACACACACACACACAACCCTGTACAGAAATAACAGCAGAATCACTCCCAACGCTGACTCCCTTTGCATATAGTGCATATTCCCAAAGTGCACCATTACTGCGTGTAAGAAAGAAAGGTGTTGTTAAGATAAGAAGAGTGAGGTGCAGCACTAAACAACAGAAAAATACAGATACACCTGGTATAATATACGGGTTGCGATACAGAGAAAAACAGATAGCAGGAGGGAGAGCCGGAGGGGGACTGATTGTGATCGGTGCTGTCAAGTCTGAGATGCCGAGATGACAGAGATATCAGCCATATCTGCTCTCGGTGATACAGATACAGAGAGACAGATATCAGCCCACACTGGCCTCCCACTGCACGGACGCAACCACCTCAAGAGGAAGTGATGAGCCAACAGAATCCAGGGCCGTTACTGGATGTCAAATGGCAGGTTTGTGTACTAAAAATGGTATTTCTCATTCTCACTTCTTTTTCGTTTCCCATCAAAAAATAAATGTTGAAAATGATAATGGATGACAGACAAAATGTTGGCTTTTGGGATGTTATAATACGCACATACACATTATCAAAATAATGAGAAAACATTTGTAATGAACTTATCTGCCAAGTTGCAAAATGTTGATTGACTTGTATGCATAATCAATTTGTTTTCTTCCAATAGCTGCTCTTCGTAGCACCTAAAGCATTATTCATCTTTTTAGTGGTGATGTTTGAGAACTCAGAGCACTTGGTTAAGGTTAGGGAGAAATCATATGCTTGATTTGATACTGAAAAACTTAACAGTAGCCGTGTTTCCATTCAGTTGTCAAGTGAATTTTAAGCAAACTTTTGAAATGTCGCAAAAAAAAGAAAAGCGAATTAGGCCCATTTCCATCAATTGGTTTGGAGCAAGGAAACTCGGCTTGTTGGCTACAGCGTAGTTTGGTCAGAAGTTGGCGCTTTAGGCTATGCATGGCTGTAATCCACCAGTAAACATAGAAGAAGAAGAAGAAGAAGAAAACAAAACAAGTTGGCTTGGCCATGCATGCATCTAACCATCTATGAGAGAAAAATGGAAAGATGTCTCAGGAATTGGGCAAGTTGTAGTTGTTCTTTCATGTCAGCTAGTATTGACCATGTGTCATGTTGTCCGGAGACGAAGACAAGCATTCACACGTTATGAGAATATCATAGAAGACGCTGACAGCAGAAAAAGCGGATCAGTCATGTGAGTTAAACGATCGCTCCATCAGAATTTATTTGGCAAAGCGTTTCCATAACACATTAAGCGCATCAACTCTTTTTTGAAGAAAAAAAAAACTCAAGCGAGTGTAAAAACTTTTTTTTGCAATTGAGGAAGTTTAATCGCATTTTGCCGTTTCCATACAGCTTTTCTAAAGCAATACTTCAAAATGCGCAGAAAAATATGTGAACGGAAACACGGCTTGTGGCTTGAAGCGCGGCCTTTCCCTAACCTTAACCAAAATGCTTTTGTTGCTTAAAGCTAACCGCACGTGAGACTCAGGATGAGAACTCCTGTCTCCTGTGTCAAGTGCTTTGTATGCCCACCATCCACCACAACCTCCAACCTACAAGATGTGCTACAAAAGCGTATCACTTCCCTCACTAGAAAAAGATTTCCCTGTCAACATAATTCAGGCAGCCATTATGTTTCACTTTTATAAGTAAATAAACCTGATTTCTAGGAGTCAGGGTTGAACGAGGACGCAACAAGAGATGTGAAAGAGTCGACTATGTTGTAAGACTCTGACTATTCCTTTGGCTCAGTGATACGTTTCTTTTCTGATGTGAAAGACATGAGCCCAATTTGTCCTGCTGCAACTGTCTGAACTCTGCTTCTCTGCTGCAGTAGTTTATTTTTACCTCCTAAAAATGCCTCACTACCAATCTTTTTCATGTGCAATCGAGCCCTAAGATCTAGTTACCTGCAAAATAATGCTGCTTTATTTCACTGCTGGCACCGCAAGTGCTTCAGATATCTTCACAACTATTCAAAAACATTCAGATTTGTACTCCTAAAATCCACCATAGCAATAACTACACCACACCGAGCAAACTTTCAACCAAACCACGCATCATTTATTCATAACCCAAGAAGGAATATTTTTATACAACTTTCTTTGGCAAGGATTCCAACATGTTTAGTCCCGGTTATGCTCAGATTCACATCACATACACTCAGATAGGTGCACGTATAGGAGAAGCTCCTTGAAACGTCTTTACTGTTGGCAGGCTCTGAGATTACCGCAGGCATTTTGACCTCTCCACCAGGCATGTGGGCATCAAAACTACAGACCCTACAGGTACTGTCGAAGGAGGTGGGTAGGCTTTCCAAGACAGAACAAGAGAAAAAGAGAAGAAAAGAGATGGTTGTGCGGCCAAACTTTCACTCACAGTGATTTTTTTTCCTTGAGGATCTAAGAATGTGTGTGTGTGTTTGTGAGAGAGACGACAAGTTCGAGAAGAGAAACAGAAAAGACGAGAGCAGGAAGGGACTCACCTTGAGAGAAAGTGAGGATGAGAGGGAGGAGGGAGCACCTTTAAACTTCCACTCCTTTGTCAGATGTGCATAAGTACTGGATAGAGAGCTGGTGGCGGGCTACGGTATACTGTATGGAGAGCACTGACTGGGAGAGGCTCACCTTGAGGGGGAGAGCGAAAACATCCAGACACCTTTATGAGACTGTGTAATAAGCAGAGAATGGATAGATACCGGTAAAGGTGCATATGGAGGATAGCGGAAACAGAAAGGCCGCAGAGTGAGGCTAACCTTGAGAACAGCGAGGGGCAGAGGGAAGGTCTACCACACTGTGATAAGAAGGGCTCTTTCAAAGGTGCTGGAGGAGGAACACTCAGACAGGAGGGCTGGGCAGGCTGACTGATTGCACGATACAGCCCAAGGGTCACACTCTGACTCTGTGAGGGCAGAGATACTGGATGCATACACACACACACACACATACCAGGATCCACCCATTTACACACGCGCGCTCTATACCCCTCTGACCAGCTCTTCATCATTACAAGTCAAACTCAAGATGAGGAGAAGACATATTAGAAAACAGACGGAGTGATAGGAGGCCAGATAGGAAGAGACAGGACGGGGAGGCTCGACAGTAATCTAAATGTCCTTTCCTATGATTGTCATTGGCATTCTTGTAGACTGGCATGTAGCAGTGCAATATGTCAGACAATACCACTCACCGTTCAGTCTGCTGTAAAGGGTAGACCTGTTTCCATAATGTCATAAGGAAAAACATCTAAAAAAGATGCAAGCCTAGGTCCTGCATTCAAAGAATCCATCAAGATCACTAAATGTCTCCAGTGGCAAATTCAATCACACAGACGGTTCTTAACAGTCATGACAAAGCAATACAGAGGAAAACAAAGATGATTTTTTTTTTTAAGAAACGAAGGAGAGAAAGAATTGATTCCCGCAAAGGCAATTCACCTCAGAGGAAAAAATTCCAAAAGCTTTCCCTTTATGTTTCAATTTTTTTTTTCTTCCCCTCCTTCCCTTTTTCTTTGTCTTCTGTCAAAAACAACTTGGGCTAACATCGCAAGCTGTCACATCAAGGCCATCCCCTGCATCTTACAAAGGGGAGAATTCTGCAGCTGGATGGAGCGGCAAAGCTCTTAGACACCCAACCATCGTTTACACACAGGAGGTGTAAAGACTGAGGAAAGAAAAGGCTTTTTTTCTATTTGAACCAGAGTTTGTGCCCTGAGGACAAACCCATTATAGCACAGTGAAGGAAGTTTTCTATGCAATAACTGAACAAATAGATATGGATGAAATGCTCGGGGTAGTAGGAGATCTAAATTCCAACCTTTTAAGCTATTTATGTAAGAATTTGAAGCGGGTTTTTTTTCCTCCCAAATGATTACGGTGTCACATGATTGTTATCCATCAGATACGGCGCAGTACGCAAGAATGCCCTGCTTATCAACCAACTCTGAACATAGCTACGATGTAACTGCAACATGATCACAACCCAGTGCTATAACGGAGTCTTTCATCATGTCTGAGTGGACACACATACACGCACACACACGCTTTCAACATCAGCCGATGCTTTCAACTATTAACATCATAGAAGCCGGATAAGTGTGCCCCCTCTTTTGCAACAACCACTGGGGAGGTGAGAGGCCTTGTAGTCAACATGCTGAAAGACTACTCAGTGATCAAAGACTCAGAAAAACATGACCCATGATGGTTTCTCTGAGAAGATAGGAGAGAGGGGGGAGCCGGAGCAGGTAAAAGGAGAAAGAGTTGAAAGATACATAGAGTAAAAATCTGCAAAAGGTGGGGGAAACACAGAGTGGGAGGCAAGGGGAAGGGAGAGTGCAAGCACACACTTAGCATTTGCCACTGATAAACAGCCTACCTGGTCACTCACCACATGTACAGTTCATGCTGATCTTTCTTGCTTAGGTTATAATTATAGCTGGGCATCAAGAACTTGTTCTGAATTGGGTTTAAATATACATATAATATATACATAATTACTGGGGATTTGTTAAAAGTGCTAAATGCGAGATTGGGAGCATTTCTATTGCCTCCGCATGGCTCTCAACATGGAGACAGCTCAGCCGGCAGTGCAGTGCAGCGCTAATAGTGAAAACAATGGCCACACTGCTGACAGAGCTAACAGTGTTAACATGGCGGGGAACCAGAGGCTGGGTGCTATGCTTCCGCAACGACGGCGTCAGTCAAGACGGAGTTAGTCAGGATGGCGTTATCAGCTGTAACTGCCACATGAGAGCAGTGCAGTGCGGTCACTTCTTGGCAATACACGTTCTTTGCAGTGGGGCACAATCACATGCACTAAAAGCATGCGCGGCCGGCCCGGCTATGTCAACAAAGCAAGGAGAAACTCGGATTACAACACACACAGAGGGAGAGCGACTTCATTCTCTGCTCAGGTATCAGACATTACTCCACTATATCTTTACATAGAAAATAGTTGTTTGATGCTATATTAATGCTCTGGATATTGTATAGAGCATCTTTAAGAATGCGCTTTTTGGATTCCTGAAAGTAAGACAAGGGGTTTGGACTTACTGTGGTTCCATCTATCGCAGGTTCCACATGTCAATGCTTTTGTTTATTCTGGTTAGTGTGGCTACTGTTGCACTGAAAAGTGTCACTGCGCTCTGCATAAAACAGTAGTGATACAGCAAAATGTAGTAAAAATGATATCATGCAAGAGAGGTCGTAAATGTGACATGCTAAAGCATTTATTGCAGCGTGGTGCAATGGTTTTGGGCATAATGCCCTATCAGCTAATTCTGGTTCATCCAACTGTCGTCACTCATCGTGACAATACTCAACCGCTAACTGTTATCTTTAATATCTATCGGTCTAGGTAGTGAAGGAATGTAAAAGCAGGACATGCATGTACAGATTAAAGAAGATACTGATGAGAGCCAGGAGGAGAGGAGAGGAGAGGAGAGGAGAGGAGAGGAGAGGAGAGGAGAGGAGAGGAGAGGAGAGGAGAGGAGAGGAGAGGAGAGGAGAGGAGAGGAGAGGAGAGGATGAAAACAGAGGGTTGATTCCAACTGGAGTGGTCGCTCTGGCTGTCTATAGATTTGTCAAGACAAGTGTCAAGACAAGTGCACCTCTGTGCTTACCTGTAATGGCACAGGGGCAGGAGGGCGGGACAGGCTATTTCAATTCAGCGAAAGCGTGTCTGAGTAGGTCTCAGTGTTAGTGCGTGTGTGTATGCGCGATTGCGTGTGTGTTTTCGTCTGTGAGACAAGACAAAGAACGAGAGAGAGAGTGATGAAGAAAGGCGAAGAAAAAGTGGAAACAAGTGTAGAGAGAGCTCCTGGACGGAAGGTGCAGGAGGCGCAGAAGATGACCGCATTAGAATATGAATCCAGGGCCTCGGGCACTCTTGGCACTTAAAGAGCCCCTAAAGTCAAGTGTCAACTATTATGTGTCATCAGTGGTGACACGGGGTCACAGAGCGGGACGGGTGAGGTCAGCGACGGCGCTCGCTCTCTCTCTCAACATGCACCATTAAACAGTCCCACAGTGTGCAGAGAGGACTAGCTGTCATTTGGGTGGAAAATAGGCTTTGCAGTGACAAGCGTTTTACACAGGATTTTCTTGTACAGGATGAGACACTGTCTCTGATATTCAATTAGGTGAACAGAATCAATATTTGCATAGACACATTCGGCTAATGATGCGATATTTTACATAATGTGCGACATGTGCATTAAAGGCGGTAACGTTCACAGATGTACCTCGTTTCCTCCGATTAGCTATCAAACAGGTACAAATAAAACACAACACGCTGAATGTATAAAATGCCTCAGTTGTTTGCTGCTAAACCAGCTCTGTAATTACCTGAAGGATGTTTTAATTGTCGCATGTTCTACTCTTAATATTACTCAACGCTTTAGCAGCCCTCCAAGTGAGATTGATTGGATAAATCAGTCGGAATTATGGGAAAACAGGAGGCCTGCCAATCAGCGATGTGTGAGCGATGTTTGTGTGTTTTCGGCATTTGTGTGTCTGTGTGTGCGTGGCTGGGGACGTGCCAGCGCATGAGCACATGTACATGTTTGTTCGGATGTGTGTGTGTGTGTGTGTGTGTGTGTGTGTGTGTGTGTGTGTGTGTGTGTGTGTGAAAGTATATAGGGCTGACAGCTGGGCTTGTTCAAAAGGCTTACCGAGCATTCTGCCTGTTTGGGAAGCAACAAGCGCACAGTCTATCTGAACAGGGATCTAAAACCTGTGTCAACAGCATAGTACAACTGGTGTAAACAGCCACTGAGTCAACATGCTATCATTCACATACCAACAGAGAAGCAGCTCCGATTTATTTTAGTGTAATATGCTGCGGTATTGGAGATAAAACAAGGACAAACTGTATCCATCACAGGTCACAAAGAAAGAGTTAATAAAGACTGCAGGTATACTGTGTTTGCCGTTGGTGTGTGTATCAGATGCCAATGTGTATATGATGCTACCCTGCGTGTGTGTGTGTCAGTCCATCAGCATGTCGGCGTCACAGCCCTTCACTAAGTCCCAGATTAACAGTGACAGGCAGAGATCCCTCTAATTATCTCTTCCTGGACCACATGCAAATGGCAGAGCCGCGCGGAGAGCAGCGATTGGCTGGGGCGGCCCGGGCGCTGCCGACGGGCTAATGAGCCTGGCGACAGGATACAACCTCGTGATGCACCACCAAAACAAACCCTCGCCGTCACACGCATTCACACAGGAGCGCGCACACCCACAGACGTTATGTTTTAGGCATTTAGCTGTATGATGCCTCTTTTAAAGAGTGACTTGCACCGTATTGAACGTGATGTTTGGCAGAAACTAAATTACACTTTTTGCAAAGGGATGATCTCTCCAATCCATGCGACAATGGTGCATCTGCACACACACATATGCAAATACACATTTACAATGTCTTTGTATGTTTTAAACTACTATTACTCATTCAATCATTGCCAATATCAACACCACCACTATTACTGTATGACTGATATGCAGCACAGCTCTTCTTGACTGCAGTATTGACTCAGTAAACACAAATGTCATCATACGTTTTTACAGTATAATCCTTCAATACGCTCATCAAACAATCAAACATGCTGCAAGCTAGGAGCCTAACTCGGCGTCACCTCCAGAGGGTCTGAATAAAGATGGCACACGGACTAGAAAAGTGAGAATTTGATGGACTGGAACAGACGGTCACAGTCTGGCTCTTGACAATGGACTGCTGCAGTCAGCTAAAAAGTCAACTCAGTAAATCAGCAGGAAACATGGCAACAGCGTCAAACAGTCCATCGTGTCTTGAACTGAGTCCCAGTCCGTCTTAACTGGTTGACAAAACTGGTTCCAGGGGCAAAATATGGAATTATTTTGCTGACAGAGCTGACAAAAAACAAATACCCAGTGGACAGACTAGAATTTCTGCGGGAAAAGTTTCTTCAAAGTTCCCAAAGTCAGGCGTGGTAACAAATACCTGAAAGTAACAAGTGCAAAGTGTCTCAGTGAACGCTTTTGTGTTTGCGGTTGCGGTATTGCAGTGATATTGATTATATACAACTGTACAAGGCTCATAATGACAGCCCATAATTTCACTCAATGTAACATGTCAAGGCTCATTCTGTATTTTCTTGAGATGCACGTCACTTTGAGTAAGCGGTACAAGAGATGAAAGCCAGATATCTCAATCCACTAACATCAACATAAACCCTTCTTTCACGTGGTCAGACGAACATGCTTAGTTTTTCCTTCTGATTTTCACACTAAAAAAAAGTGTTAAATAGACCATAAAGTTGCTGAATCATGGCTCATATTTATAAAAACCTGGTTTAAATAGCTGCTCATAATGTCTGTGTAGCAAACAGTGATCTTGCAAGAGAGTAATTCTGCTTTGTGATGCTCGGACTGGTGTCATCCTCAAAATCCTGGCGTCGTAACAACATAAATTCCTCCCCTCCACCACCATTACACACGCCAAAGACAAAAGCATAGCTTTCTATTGACGCGTGGAGCACTGTCTTTATATTTGTACCATTAAAATACCCCAGTGTATTTGGGAAGCCTTGGGACTTGCCATTTTTAATCAGGAACGGTTGGCTTTGTTTTGTCTCCGTTCCATCCAGCATCCCTCTCCATCCTTGGAGGGCTTTGCAGTAGATTAAGTGGTATTTTCATTTAGCTCTGGTGTTACACAGTCTCTCCAACTATTTATCCATCCACGGTCGGAAGCTGGAACAATCACGGGAGGTTGCTATTTATGTTATGAAATTATCCAAAATCACAATATCTGTGAAAAGGAGGTCAGGTGAAACTGCAGAAAGTTCACAAAGCACGAGGGATAACCAGATAATCCCGTTGAGAAGCTTGCCTCGTGGCATAAGCACTGTGCACCGACAATCCTGTCAGTGAATAGTGATATTATTGTAACCGTTGTTAACAATTGTAACCAATTCAAACCCTTTGGGAGTGGAGATTGCAGCAGTGAAATGGTTGGAATATGATGGGTGATATAATAACCAGAAATAGATGGGAAAACTCATTTACACACGGCTGCATATCCATGAAGGAGGAATGCACATTTTACTCCTGAATGTAGCCCTGAATGCTCTGTACAGTGGAAACGACAGGTGAAAATGTTCTTACTTTGTCCGATTAGACTGTTGTCAGGCTATTAAATAGTCGTTATCAGTCGCTATAAGCACGATGTGGGTCAATAGGGGCCTACTTCCCCCAATAGTAGGTTTTATCATCTATTCACATGGTAGATCACTGAGTGGTATAAAAGAACACGGCAGTGACCTCTAGCAATATTAGTAATTATGACAGGACCAGAAGTGGAAGTCAGGCGCTGTAGACAGTGTGAAACTCCAATTCCAAGTGGACGTCGGGGGTAGATGGATGGGTGAAAAAAAACCACAGGGTTT
Organism: Sebastolobus alascanus; assembly: GCA_916701645.2. Classification (NCBI taxonomy): domain Eukaryota; kingdom Metazoa; phylum Chordata; class Actinopteri; order Perciformes; family Sebastidae; genus Sebastolobus; species Sebastolobus alascanus. The sequence goes on from CAKAOJ020000189.1 coordinate 320,849, forward strand.
TCATCCAGGAGATTGGAGTTCACATCCTGTGTGAAAACAACAACATACAGTATTGTCTTTGTGTTCACAAACCTTAGGTTTCACTTTCACATTTAAAACATCATTATTTTAAGCCAAAACATTATTTTTTCCCCTAAACTTAACCAAGTGTTTTTGTTGCCTAAACCTAAAGACGCTTTTTTTGTTTGTGTTCAAAATTCAGTTTCACAATGTGTTACAACGTGTTGCTTTTGAATTTCGTTTTCACTTTTACAACGTAATAGGCCCCTATTGACCCACATCTGTGGTGCATCGGGTGCAGCGTCAGCACACACACTTAGAGCTGGGCACAGTGAACAGTATGTATTAACCTGCCTATCATATCCATTATTCAAAGTTAACTCAATCATATAGGCTTGGCCAATGCAAAACCTCTATCAACTTTCATAGGATAATGAATTCAGATTTATTTAGGTTACAAGAGAATCTGGAGAGCCGAGGTTGGAAAACAAGATATTGTTCAACTGCGTTGTAGTGTAGTCTGCTGTAACCACAGAGAACAGAGCCGTGTACAGTAATGACGGATGCTTTGTGTCCCTAGAAGGGTTTGACCATGACCACTCTCCTAGAAGATAGATTTGCCTCGACCCTCCAGATCGTTTTTAGAGGGACAAGACAAATATTTCAGATGTATCACACCGAGGCATCATGCTGGAGGTGAGAGGAGGTAAAGGGAGACCGAGAAATGAATACAACAGAGGGGAAAGAGAGAGGGGGGTGGGGGGGAGGGGGGGTTGGAGAGAGGAAAAGTGCGTCCGGCCTGCCTGCCTGGCTGACAGTTGACTCTGTTGGATGTGACTTTCACAGTCTGCTGGCGGTTTGTGTGGAAGCCATCACATCTGTGACTGGCCGTTTGATTAATGAGCCTCTCAGCTTGTCTGTGCAGTTTGAGGAGGGGCCACGGCCTTATCCCAGGCATCACTGATTTATTCGCCTTTGGAGCAAACCTCCAAATATCACACACTCACACTGAAATATAAGAGCGAACGTTCACACACACGCAGGCGGACACATGTACGCCCTCCATGATATGCATACAGTATACAAGTTGGTGCAGTGCAGATGCACGCGGTCAGGCTTTGGAAACAGACTCGTGCGCACAAGCTCCTCCGCCACCTGCTTACGGCTAATGAAAACCTCAATGTGTCAGCGCTGTCCAGGGGTAGCGAAGACAAACACACCATGTATAACCAAGCAGACAAAAGATGTATTCTGTCTCCACCAACACAAACTCCCATCCCTAGCTGTCAGTCAGCGGAGGGGACACACACAAGGGGATCGACGAGAGAAGAAAGAAGCCCTTCCTCAATGACACATCACACTCTCCTGATTTTCAAAAGTGACAAGTCTTTTGAATTCCTGGCCTCGCAAGACGGAGAGCCTGATGATGGCTTGAGAGCGTTTCTTCTTGTTTCTTTGGCAGCGGCAGCCATGAGATGTCACTCCGTCTAACCTTGAAGCTCTTTTCCTCCTGCGTTGTTTAATGCTTCCAAGACTAGGGCAACCAACTGCTCCAAATGGTACGGTAACATCACCCCTTTAAGTCAGATAAATGATTGCAGAAATACTTCCAGGTACATAAATGTGCATTAGCATGTGCATACCCTCGCACAGGCATATTCATGTATTCACACACACACACACAAAGCCCCACCAACCACAAGCACACACTCCCCTCATTCCCTGAAGCGTAAAGTAAGACCATTAATCCAGACACACTGAGATCCAGCTTCTCCCCAGGTTGATCAGCGTCCGTGGAGGAAGACGAACATTCTGACATATTTGTTTTTATTTTATTCCCCGAGAAAAAGGCCCGCCATATGGCAGAGCCCGGGAACAGATGGCGATTGCCCACTTCCTGAAAGCACAAGCGTCTATCGCTGCAATTTAAGGAGCCGCTCAAGCAAGAGAATGCCACAGACTGGCATTTTTCCACAAACTGCTATTGTTATGGACCTGAGGGGTAACGGCAACAATGAGACAATGCGGGGGAAATGCTTTAGTGTTCAGTAGTTACAGTGTAGCTTACCATATTAAGCTACCAAATCTGTGGGTCAATGCTGCTAGTACTCTCTTATTGTCAACGTGTGAAATAAAACCGCGTGAACGAGTGCTTACTCGGAGCGTTAGCTGTAAAGATAGCACAAGATACAGCATATCTACTGTTTACTGGCCAACGTATGAAATGTTGTCCCATGCTGGTTCTAGGAAACGGTACCTGGAGCGGTGGACCAGCGTTGTAGATGTAAGCATGAATGTCCTTGGATGATATTAGGTCCTTATGATGGAGTGGAGGAGCCGCCCTGTGACACATCAAGCTTCATCCCTCATACTTGGCCACCCCTTATCAACCAGGTCAGAGGACCTTCTCTGACATACAGACACAAGGAAAGTGTCTCGAAAAGTCACCTTGGCAGATGACAGTTAAAATGTGACTTTCTTCTGTGGCGATACTCCTCACTTCTTTCAGAGATTTGCTTTATTTTGCCCGTATGGAAAAGAAAAATGACAGAAAAGACTCAGATTTGATGAAGGCCTTGTGACAAAATGAGAGTTAATATAAGAAAGAGAAAGGGGCCATTGCTGCCATTAATTCCAACCTACAGTATGTAGAGGTTGTGTTGCTTTTCACTGTCACCGTACTAAAGTATGCGCTGATAGACTTACAAGTGTATACTAAAGAAAAGAGGATTTCAAAGGGTAACCAAGGGCAAAGCAGATGAGTTATCCATAGATCGCTAGTTGAAGAGAAATTATTCCGTATCAGTTGAATCACTTAGCACTTTGACTCTATGCTTCTACAGCGAATGAAGGCTCGAAAGAGTGAGACAATGCGGACACATTTCAATCCGTAGATCATGACAATTAACACAAAACCCTCGGTGCGCAATCTGTTCAAGGTGAAACGTCAAGCGTATATTTAACCTGCGTATGTAATGTCATTGATTCCGGCATCTCATAAAAGAGCCTTGCTTTAAAGCTGCTATATACTCACGATAAAAGAACTGAGTGAATACAAATCAGGATGGGTGATATCAGTCCTATTGAGGTCTGTCATGGACCTTGATTATTGAATGCTATACGATGTGGTGTTTCTGCAGCATACCTCTTTCATAAGTCAACTGTACAATGGTGTATAGAGGCTAAGTGGTTCCAATCTTTTTTCCCAAGGGACCCTGACAACCCCTGACTAAGTGACATATCTTATGGATATTTCATATTATATTCAATGCATAACAATAGCAGTACAGAGACTTCTTTTTTGACAAATTCAGTGTTTTCTTCTCCCTGACGCTCGACCATTGTTCTATTAGCTCTTTGGTTGTTTTAACTGTGTACTTCTCGAGAGAGGGAAGGCTCTGTGAATATTACTTGTGTTCAGGTCTTCACCGTGTCCTTATCCTGTGAGTTTATATCTTAAATAACAATCCAAACTTTAAAAATACAAATGCCATATATATATTTTTTTTAAAAAGTTGTCTTACATCCCTGAAAGGTGCTAAATACGGGATTGGGAGCATTTCTACTGCCTCTCAACGGCTCTCAATATGGCGACGGTGAGCCGGTGCCTCACAACTAACGGTGCTAACAACACAAAAAACGGTAAAAGTGCTGACAGAGCTAACAGTGTTAACCTGGAGGGGAACCAAAGGGTGGGGGCTATGCTTCCATGACGACGCTGTCACTCGGGACTGTGTTATCAGCTCTATGAGAGCAGTGCAGAGCAGTGGCCGTGAGCTAGCCAGTGGGGCACGCTCACATGCACTAAAAGCACGTGCGGCCGGCCCGGCTACGTCAACAAAGCACGGAGAAGCTCAGATTACAACACACACAAGAGCGACTTTATTCTCTGCTCAGGTAGACATTACTCCTCTATAGCTTTACATAGCAAATAGTTGTTTGCTGCTATATTAATGCTCTGGATATCGAATTTAGCACCTTTAAAATCAAGAAGACCTCGCAACCCCCTGTGAAACTTTAGAGACCCATAGAGGGGGTCGGAACCCCCGCGTTGGGAACCAATGGGCTAAGTGACATGATTTAAGTCTAGAAAGACTGTGTTAAAATCATTAAGATGGAAAACAAATAAGAGTAAGAGGCAAGGAAACAGAAAACCAAAAGCAAAAGATGATAATTAAAGTCTTTCTATGGAAATTTTTAAGGAATAAAAGATACAATTACAGATTCTGTATAGGACCGGCTGATGTGGGTAAAACTAGGCTGGGAGCCTCAGTCTGGCTTTCAGTCAACCAGTTATCCTCCCAGTCAGTCAGTCCATCATCTATCCATCAATCCATTTTCCAGACCTGCCATTTATCAAAAAAGGCCAACAGGCTAGTCAGCCTCCTAACCATTCAGTCAAAATACCTTTCAGCCTGTCATTAATCCACCTAAACTATTCCACTAATCACTGCTTCTTACATCCATCGCACCAACCAGTCAGTACCTAACCAAGGCAGTCCACCAGTTGGGCAGCCATTTAGCCAGCAAATAAGCAGGAGAAAAAAGTTAAGCCCACCCACAAGTCGTCCATCTATCCATTCAAACTTGCAGCCTGCCAGGGAGCCAGGTCAGCCAGTCAGCCAGTCAACCCTGGGGGTCCTCCGGTAGTATTAATCAGTCTGGTTTCTGCTGAAAAGCTCAATCTGCAGATGATGGATGAGCCATCGTGCTGAGGGAACCAAAGTGACAGGTGACAAAGAAGGACACACACACCTGTATAAATCCACTCTCCCTCCTGTCTGGCTACACCGTCAAGGTAGCAGGGTGAAAGCGTCTGTAAGTGTGTGTGTGTGTTTATGTGTGTGTGTGCAGGCGCAAGTGTCTCAGCATGTGTCCTGCTCTGCTAATGAAGTCATCTGAACAGTGATTTAACAGCCCCGGTGTAAAAGCCTAGCGCCCTTAACTCATAGCCTTGCTCCATTAGAATGTGATATAAACCCTGGGCACAATAACTGTCCTGCCACTGTAACAATATATAGGAGGCCAATGGGCCACACTGCTAACTCACACAGTCAAGGGAGCGAAAAAAATATATTGGCTGTGTACGGGGAAGGGAAGTCATTCAAGGAGACTAAAACTCATAAGACAGGAAATACAGAACATCACAAGGTCACAATGATAGGTGTTTTTATACAGTATGAGACAGCGTCGTTACTATTCACATTGTCAAGAGTGCGAGATTGTATCCTCTGGTTTGTCCGGCAACTGGAGGGAGCAAAAGAGTAATTGTTGCGGAGCCTCTGTGAAAACAGCCGAGGGCACTTCAGTCTGCAGTTATGCAGAAAGCATTATCCTTATCTGCACTAACAAATGGATCAGTGGATCCGACATCAGTGCGCTTATCCCGCGAATGGTCTTCTATAGCTCGAGAGATTTTTTTTTTTTGAGTCGGAGATGGATCTGAGGAAAACTTTGACAGCTTACATGTCGCCAGCCGTGAAACTAACTTCCTGCTCTGTGCGAGCGTCTCAGGCAGAACCAAAGCCATTCTCCAAAATCCTCCATGAAATCCACTCCTCTGGCCCAACAAAGAGAGGCTAATGAGGCAAATGGCAGAATCTCAGACACTTTGATACTGTGAGATTAGGGTGAATTATATAACCTTTACCCCCCTCCCACTCCAATCCTTCCTTCCAGTATCGACTGCTCTCTCTCTCCGTGTCACTCAAAATGCGTCCAATCTCTCTTTTTTTTCTCTCTCTCTTCCTATCTGACTTCATATCCACTTCATTCAGTTTCTATTCATGTATGCCCCAACACTAATTTGGCTCAGTCAAGCAATGACAGTATCTGTTTTAACATGCAACAAAGCAGCATATAAGGGGAGGAAGAATGGAGTGCGTGTGTGCGTGGGTGGGAAGAGAGGGTAGAGACACGAAGGCGACAAAGCTCGTCACAGCACAGCACAGAGCCGCGTACTTCACCCTTATTAGACCTGTGTCCTTGGCAGATGCAGAGCGTGCCCTTTGTTAGAAAGGTGTGTGTGTGTGTTACAATGGCGTTGATTTAGAATGGATTGGGCGTATAGGCGTGGAGACAAGGTGCAGTAGCCCCATGGCTCCCCGATAGCTGGCAGCGTGACAGCTGTGAATGGAGAGCGGGGAACAGCCTGAAGTATTGCCATCTAATATATGTCACATACCTGCATAAATATTTATGCCCATTGCAGAGCAGAGCAGGAGAGGAGGGGGAGGATGGGACAGGAGTGGTGGACGAAAAACTCTTCAATCAGGTGACACTAAGATCTGAGCGAGCCACTCTTTTTCCATCTCTAACTACCTTTCTGGTTGTTTCAAGGCCTGAAAAGTACCCAAAGAGCAGGCATACCTCAATTACCGAAAAACATTCTGTCCATGCAGACAGTCAGCCACACATGTGCATTAACAAAGAGAGGATCCCATGATTCAACACACACAGGATGTTATAGCACTCAAATATCCTTCTTCCAAGCCTCCATTGTGGAAGCCACAGGAGTCCTTGGCCTTTGAACAAAGTGGAAGTTTGAACCTCTGATGAAGGGGCTATACGATCCCCAATGACTGGAGCTTATGCTGAAGTTAAGTCAAACAGGGAATTTGGGGGTGGAGGGAAAAATTGCCCCTCCAGAGTCCCAAGTGAACGGCTCATTTTGTACAGGTAAAGACACTGCATGATGATGCAGCACATGCCTCTGTGGAGCGCGGCTTTTTCTTTCATGAAAAGACTTCTCAAAAACACCTGTGAGGATCATAATAAAAACATGAAAACACAAAAGCTCTTGCGTTTGCATGTGCGCACACACACACACACACACACACACACACACACACACACACACACCGCTGTCAGTGTGTATATGTAACAAGTGAAATCAGTGTTTTACCTGTTGGCCAGCAGAGTTTTGAAGGTGACCCGGCTCATGCCCTGATAGGCTGGCAGCAGCCTCGGACAGTCCCACGCCCAGCCGACCACTGCACTCTGTTGATGTATGAGGATAGCGTATTGTTAGTTATTAATCAGGGTTAATACCATCAGTGCATTACCGCTCCAGCTGGGACCCACTAACAAAGGAGGAGGGGGGTCCCCAGCACGGGCTACCGACACCAGGCGATCAATCATGTCCGCACAAGAAGGTTTTTATTCCAATAAGACAGCAATTAATTTATAAATCCATTTGGGGGGATGTAGCCATCATTTATAGAAAGATAAATCAATTTTGGGAGGGAGTCGTTACTCTTGTGACTGCTTGTTTTTTTTTTTTTTTCTTACCATCTTCAGTGGCACCCCGCCAACCCCCCCTCTCTCTCCATCTCTCTCTCTTTTTCGTAAACACACACACACACACACACACACACAAACACACACAAACACACAAACACACAAACACACAAACACACAAACACACTTGGCACTAGCACCATATTGGGAAAGCAAATAAAAATCAGATTGCTTTGATTGCCAAAATGTCACTCTTAACTCCAGGCTGAGTTTTATTGACAAAAGGAAGAGAACTCCACTCGTTCCTTCCATCCATCTATCCACCCCCCTCTGCTCCTTCCTCATAGGTGATTGATGGATGTAACTTTTTTTTCTCTCCCCCCTCCACCCTCCATTTTATTTGACAAACAACACAGGCACCTGAAGCGGAGAAGGCATTTTAATCATTCTCTTAATAGGGTGTTTCTATGCAAAGCTATGCAGCCTCCTGCGATAAGCCGAAAACAGGCCAAGTCTCAGGATTAAAACGTGTCTGTTCTTGGGAAACAATAGCGGCGACACAGCTACATTACAAGGGATGTAATGTGTGTATAAGTACATCTAATCCATTTTTAAAAAGTAAAAAGACACACACAAGCCTGTCTTGAGGAAATACTAGCTTCTGTTGATTGTTTTGTGTGATATCGGCAGTATTTCCCTTGATAGTAGGAGAGAAAAACTCTCACGTTGAGTTAAACTACCTGTAGCTAGACTTATCCCCTTTATGGAGAAAAAAAAATCTAACAATTAACTGAACATCACGGTGGCTCTCCTGGGGATTTGGGGTAAGAGGGTACATGGTTCAAAGCCCCCAAAGAAGTGCACTTTAAGACTGCACTCTCCTTCAACATTACTCAGTCTTTTATGAAAAAAGAAATCTTCTCTCATCTTTTCACCTTTTCAGTGTTCTTTTCTTCCTGCCAGCCTAAAACTCGTGCCTGGAAAAGGCAGCGACCTATGGAGAATAGGAAAGCCGAGCCCCAGAAAGACCTGACAACTTCAGAGATTGCCACAGTATCCAGTTCACTAGAGACTCAAACAGCTCCTAACCTTCAACATTAAGCTTCTGGCCTTGGGAGGAAGTTGAAACGACGCCGCCCTGCACATCACAAGTACACCCACACAGAACAAAGTCTAGAGACATGAAGAAGCTCCGATAATCAGGAGAATATCAAAGACATTTCATAGAGCTAAAATAAATACATGATCTGCTACCCAAATAAACTGTAATAATGACCTAAAAAAAAATGCTTGACGAACCTGATCCAGCTTCTTCTTGCCGACGTGGTCAAATTGCTGGAGAGGGTTGAAACCGGCAGCGTCCCCGTGACTCTCAGAGCTGAGGTCAAAGTTCACCAAGTGAGGAGGATTACTGGGCGAGTTTGTGCTGCTTCCACTTAGTTTAAACATCAATAGTTCCTGTATCCAAGACGGAAGGGGAGAGAGAGGGCCAAAACACAAGACAGGCAGAGAGGAGGAAGGTTGAAAAAGACATCTTATGACTGACAGACTGACAGAATTTATTCTGTAAAGAAAAAGGCTGACAAACTAAGACCAACACAGAGAGAGAGAGGCCAAAAAGTTATTTACAAGAAACTTCCTCAAACTGAAAGAGCAATGGAGCATACTCAAGGACATTCAGCATTTAGCAGCAATATACTGACAGTTGTATTGACATTTTTGACTATTGAAATATTAATTTTTCACTTGTGATAATGATAATGCACTTCTGAAAGTTTGCATTCACTGACTCCAGTTTGACTGATAAAATAATCAAGTTCAGACAGGTTTTATACGGCACTTTTTTCCCAGACAAGCATAGTAATGTTCTCCATCCACGTATTTCTAATTAATCAGCCTCATAAAAGTATAATTAATCAGAGCTGTTCAGAAACAGAGTAATGAAAACACAGAACATACCGTATATAGATAATGTGTGTAGATATAGAGAAACAGAAGGGTTTTCAGGACACAAGAACACTTTTGTTTCTGTAACCTTTGCTGTGGTTGCTTAGTACAGGTGTCTTGCAAGAAGTACAGTATAAAGTAATGAGTGTGTGTGTACGTCTGTGTGTGTGTATGTGTGTACATGGGCATCCCGGTGTGAATTCACTATATTCCCATCCGTCAGCCTGACATGGCCTCTGAACCTCCTTTCCCTCCACCTCACCAACAGCCCGGTGTGTCCCTGACCTGCGTGTTCTTGCCTCGACCTTGGGAGGGTGGAGATGCTCGCGCTGGCAGGAGGGTAACTCAGAGTCTACTTGGGAATCCCATTCACATTCTATTAAATTGCTACGCAGAGTTATAGCTGTTCACGGATCTCATCAACAGCAGCTAATGTATATGGTGCTTATGTTTGTGTTACTCCACGCTGCGTCCTAATAGAGAGTCTATAGGAGGAGCGTGTCTGTAAGAATCACTAACGTAGCTTCTCCTCGCTCTTTAGACTACTCTATTACTGCACCTATACCTGTATATGCTATACTATGATGATCACTGAAGGGCCACTCTGTATTAGTGTCATTGACCAAACATTGGAGGCTTTTTCAGGCTGTATTATTTATTTTCTGCAATGAATTTTATTTCTGATAGCATTCTTCAAGAGCAATTTCCCCTTCAAAGATAATTAAGCTTTATGCCTCTTAAATGATCAGTCTGGTGATAATATTATATATTTTTTTAATATCAACAAACTCCGTGAAAAGAGCAAAACCAACAATTAATTATTCCCACTAACAATAACTGTATGTACATGTAGCCAAAGCCTGATATAGTTTATTTCTATGTGCCATAGAGCGCTGTTGTTATCCAAAAAACTATTAATTAAAAACATATCAGTGAGCCACACCGTTGCACTAAGTGACATGTTCCTTCATTACAATAGACATGGGTGTTGTAGTTTATTCTGCAATTCATCCCACATACACATCCTGCTGCCATGAGCACTCGGGACCAAAATGGTCCCCAGCAAAGACACGACTTAATATTGCAAGAAATTACAGAGTCCATCTGTTTTACAAAATTATTTATCCTTTCTTACTAAAAATGAAAAAGTATACGGTATACTCATTACGGGGGTAAATCACAAGTTTCATCACAAAATAATATTGTATATCGATTCTTTGGACAACGATACGATATTGGCTGATATCACAAAGTATGCTGTGATACAATTTGGATTTGATTCAATTCAGGGGCCTGCGATCGATATGAGACGATATGATATGCCCATTTTACACAATCGGTTACATTTATATCAACTCACAAAAAACAACTAAAATGTGATTTGACAATTTTATTACTGAGCTCTCCCAGACATTTAAATGAAAAACAATGTATTCTTTTTAATAAAAAGAGTAAATATAAAGTGGGAATTTCAAAATAAAGGCGTATCTTAAAGATGATATGTATCCATATTTTCTCTTTGCATCGATGATATTGGATCGTTGATCACTGAATCGATATATCGATCCGGATCGATGTATCATTACATCCCTAATATTCATCACCTTTTCCAAAAGAGTTATGTCCTCAGTAGGAACGTGTGTGCTTGAATGTCACAGACAGGGTGGGGAAGTATTGAGAAACGGACTAATACACTGCTGCTTTTGGTCTTTTAACGTAATTTGTTGACAGTAACAAAAATACAGAATATTGTCAGCCTCATCCTATAATTAATAATCCATAGATACATGTGATGCAGTGTATAGAGTAGCATATGTTGGTGTCTTTGTGGTATATACGGTGGCAGCAACCTGTTTGTGGGATATAAAGGTATGTGTGCTGTAGGTGGAGGATGTTTCAGTTTGATTTTCACTAAATAAGAAATGCCGACAGGCCTACCTGAAGAGGTGTTATGAAACTGGTTAAAACAACTTGAGTTTCTGTGCATAACATTTTTTTTTGAGATTCCATTTTCACTTTAAAGCACTTGTTTTACCAACTGTGTATTTAAGGGAAAATATCACTAAACTCTCTATGTATATACGGTATATTTACTTCAATGAACTTGGGTACCTTCTAGAGAACTTCTACTTTTCATTCTGCTAAACTTTTTTTCCTCTGAAGTGAGTTTAACATCTACTTGAGTTTTCTTCTTTTTTTTTTAAAAACACTGCTCTTTCTCACTCAGCTCTCCTTTAAAGCGTTCTATACAGAATATGGTAACTCCATGTGGCTCCCTCTCCTCTACGTGTGGTGAGCGTATAACACAGGAAATCACTGTAGGTTTGCACCCTGGAGGTCACCTGAACAACAGAAGATCAGAACAAGCAGACTGCACACGAGCAGCAGCCCCCTTCCCTCCGTCTCCCCCTCCTGAACAGCCTGCGGCCTCAGGCCAGCAGCCACCTAATTGCTGGGGAGAGGGAGTGCTTCCCTACCTCATTGCCTTGGATGATGTGATAGATCTGCCTCAGGTAGTCGCTGCCACCTGCTTTGTGGCAGACCTCCAGCAGCATCAGGCCTATTTTCTGCTCAGTCAGTTCAGCCGCAGCGACTCCGCTTTCCTTTCCTCGCTCAAATACACTGAGAGAGGAACAGAGATGGGAAAAGGAGGAGATGGGAGAGTAAACACAAAAGACAGAAAAAAACACAGAGAAAGGAGAGGAAACAGGAAAGAGGGAGGGTGTCAGCTTGTCTCTCTATACCACCTCTGGCTGAGGATGTATTTCCTAGTTTGGAGAAGAATTGGGGGTAAAATTTCGAATTTGCTATACACAAGAAAATTAACTGAAACACGACTCCTGAGTTTAGAGTTAATGATTTTTGAGAGAAATCATTCACTCCAGAGGGCAAATGAACTTAAAATGCAATTCTTGGCAAGGAAAGAAATATCTATTTGCTCCACTAAACATTCTGAAAACCGTGAGTGAGAAATACAAATTATTGAGGGTTAGATAACAAAATAATTTTCACTGTTTTCATTACCATTCATGAGATACATGGGGGAATTTTGACCGAAGGATGCCGGTACACTAAAAGTGATTGGTGTGTGTGTTCTTAAGCGTGTATGTGTGTGTGTGTAATTGTGTGTCAAGGTCCTCACGCATGTACGGCCCCCAACCCTGGCAGGCGTCCGCATCATTTTCCTGCCCTTCCTGTATGGATGGATATCACACTACCGTCCATCAAACCCTCTCCTTCACATACACTTCCTGTCATTGTTCTCCCTCTCTCTCTCTCTTCCCCTTTGTAATTATAAGGTGGCAGAAACGGTGTCGCCTGTCAGCCAGCCATTGGCTGCTTGACATTGAGAGTGGCAAAGGAAGAGGAGTCCCCCTCTCGTCCGCGTACATATCCCCCTCATTCGTTTTTTTGCCTGGCGGCCCGGCGGTGGTGTTGTCGGCGGCGACGGTGGCTGTGCATCCGTGTCAGCACCTGCGCTGTATCCTTTCCTGTCCATCACTGTGCAGGTGAAGCAGATGATTGGATTCAGTCAGCGGGGTGATTAATGAGGGCCCCTCCGGATTTGGGACAGCCTATCAATCATGTCATTAGGGCCAATGTGCCCTGAAAGAGGCAGACCTCCGCCAAGGAATAACTGCATTCATCTTCATCTGTGTATGCATCCCGTCAGCCCAGCCAGGGTCACCATGATGGAGAACAATAATCTTCTCCTCTACAAATTACTTTGCAAAGACAAGGTGGGTGGCGTGGGGAGGGGGTTGCAGTTGGGAAAGGAAGGAGGGAAAGTGGGATGAGGGAACAGAGGTGGGAGGGCTCGCAAGGGGGCAAATGTTCTTTGTCGATGGGTTTACTCCGTGGTTGTGTGTGTGTGTGTGTGTGTGTGTGTGTGTGTGCCAGTGAGTTGAGTGCCAGTTGTTTTTGGAGTTATTACACCCCTCTCTCTCTCTCTCTCTCCCTCTCTCTCTCTCTGACACTGTATTCTGATTGTTTACAAGCCAGGCGTCACTTCCCTGTGAAGGTTAGTTTAATGAATAGTAATGATCCCACTGAATGCCTCCGACAGGTGATACATAATCACTCTTCTTTCACTTTTCCACTCAACCCCCTCCCCACCCTTCCGCCGCCCCATCTCTTTTTTCCCCCTCCCTCCATCTCGTCCCTACTTCCTGTCACTGGAACAGAGAGCATTTCCTAGAACTGGCCATCAGTCTTTTTATTTATTTAACTCTTCTTTTTTTTTCTTTTTAATTGTACTTGTTGTGTTACTGCGCGGAATCACCTTTTTATGAGGATGGATGCATCCAGAGTTTGTTATGATGAAGCGAGCGACCGGCGGCGCAGTTTCTGGGAACGAGCTACAAAACGGCGAGCCAAAAGGTCAACGGATCGGCCCAAAGTGAAAGCTGTTTTTCCCATCACTCCAGCCGGCAGTCCGCACAGTCAGACGACACGTCCATCACTTACCACAACAAACACATCTGAGATCCATTGATCTCACTCATGGAGCTTTTCAGTGAAAAATGATCTCGATGATGCGATACATCAGAATTTGAATGCTCAATTAAAAAAAGCATATCTAAACTGCATTCTTTTTCATTGTTTTATTCAGTATCTGTGTTGAATGTCAAGTAGCTGACTATGCCATCAGTCAGTTTGATCAGTTTGAACCACCTCCTTCATCAGCCCTCAACCATCTTACTATTGATAAATCACTAAAATTATCTACTTGGAAATTCACTTTATAATAGCTGTTTTTACGATCAAAATAATCAGAATAAAATGATACCTCATTTTTTTTAAACATGAATAATCAATACCAATTGAGACTAATGATGGATAGCACTTTCCTGAAAGCTTGAAAACAGTAATATAAACTACATCAATACCATTCTGACCTCGACCTCTTGTTAAATCTCTGCAGTTGATCTCTCACCTGTCTGAGCAGAGCTTGCGGGCCTTCTGCAGCTGCATGTTCGTCCACTTGGGTCTTTTTTCCTCCAGAGCCTGCAGCACTTTTTGCACTGTGGGTTTGGGAACACCCTGTCAGACAAACAGCAGACCATTAAGGTCAATGAGTACAAGTCAGATGATTTGTTGCCACACATTAAATCAACAATGAATATGATGAAATTATGCTATCAGGGCTTTTAAACAGGGTTTTTCTACTTTATTCTAAATTGTAAACAAACTTCCTACTTATTATTATTGATAGTATTATTATTGTTATTCTATTAACCTCAGCCCTTACCTTCTGTTGAATGCCCATGGTAGCCTGCAGGCACTCAGCCAGCAGGGACAGGGGTTCCTTTGCCCCACGGTCCAGGGCCAGACCGCTGGTCTGTTCTAGTGTGTCTGGGTCCTCCAGGCCCTGAATCAGACAGCCTAACAGGGCCCAGAGTAACAGGCCCATTAAGCGCAGCTGCCGGGCATGCTGGGAGAGGTGTTTCTCTGCCTCTTGGAAGAGGAAGCGGATGGGGAGAGGCACGGACGCCACGGCCAAGGGCAGGTTGGTGAAAATGAAGGACAAGGCTTGAATAGTTACGGATATGACAGCTGGAAGGAGAAAGACAGGTCAGTTTTGTGAAAATAACCCTAAAATGTCACTTGAAAATGTGACACCCAGTCTGTGCGTACTCTTAGCGGCAGTCTCCTTTCCCCGTGCTTCCAGAGTTGTGTAGTTCCACTCCTTGGGTATTTTAGACAGAACGCTCTCCGGTATGTTCTGCTTGAACGAGGCTCCACTGGGCTCTTCCGAGGTCTGCCAGCCCATCACCATGGAGACCAGGTGAACCAGGAGGCTGCTGGTAGACTTGGTGACTATCCCCCGAATACAGCTGATCACTACAGGTACAGCTCGCGTTGTGTCTGACAAAAATGGCAGATGAATGCAGCAGGTAAAGAAGACATCATTTGGAAAAAAATAAAAGCATCAAGCATAAATGTTAGGCTGTGACCAGTGTGGTGCTGTAAGAAGGACCGAAGCCAGAGAAGAAGAAGAGACCCAGATGACAGGCTACAAAGTGCCAGTACTAAATTGGCTCACTTAGTGTTACAACTTTGGCATGGAAAATCTCTGCTCTACCATATGAACTAAATTCAGTGAATTGCAGTAGAGGTTTTTTTTAGAGTTTTTGGAGCTGTGTCCTACAATGGTACATGTTGGAACACATTTTTTTTTTTTTTTTTTTGAGACCACCTTCTGACAGACCGACTACTTACTTTAAAGAATGAATAGAAATAAACTGCAGAAAATAATGTTCAGTTGAATTTAATAAGCAGACATGTTGCCTACTGTGCTTAAAAGTAGACATGCAGTACAAAGAAGTCTCTTAGTACACAATGAAAAATAAGGCCTCCAACTAACATTTATTACTGTTCTATTAAAATACAGTTTTATCACTGTACTACGTCTTAAATCATAAAAGGTTTGGACTTGTAAACGTGTCAAAGACCCGTAGACATGCCATATTATTGACATAAAAATGAAGGGTAGATGAAATTTTATGATTGCTACCAAATTAGAATGGGTTACATGCAATAATCCACCTAGCCATAGCGCACAGTCTGTGTCACAAATGACTCCACTTTTCAAACAGTGAGAAAACACAGAGACATGAATAGTGTGCACATCTACAGATATACAGTATATCCACAGGTATCCTGTTGAAACGTCTACACTAAAAGCGAGTAATATCAAGATGAATTCAGATGTTCTCGATCAAACCCAGGTGGCCTGACAGTAGAAATCTTACTACCTTCTCCAGGTGCACTATGTCTTTCGTCGCTCTGCCCTTTCATATCCCGCTCATATTGATAGCAGAGCAGTGTGAAGTTGTATGGCACCCATAAACTTCCTACAGCGTCGGCTGTAAAACCAAAGGCTACAACAGAGAGATATAGTGCTGTGACGGCACTGGAAGTGCACTGAAATCTCCAGGGACGCCTAACAAATGTGTGACCTCAGACCCGTAGAAAAAGAGGAGAGCGGAACAGAAAATGATATAGCTTTCGAGGGAGAAGCGCTCCGTGGCAGGTGAGACCTAGACCTATTTTTCAAAGTCACTTGCCTCTCAGACTTTATACCGCCCGCTACTGTATTGACTGGTGTATTGATTCGAAACAACCTGCTACTGCGTGATGAAACATCAGGGTAAGTGGAGAAATAGTGAAACTCTCAATGTAATCTATGAAAGTTAACTCAGTGAACAGTTTAAATAGAAACGGGGGCACCGGGGGTATCCTGTAACCAAAGTTATAATACAAAGATTTGGCACAGTCCAATAATTAAACTAATTACCCTGTGAGGATAAATGATGATTGGATGAGTTCGAGAATTTCTCTCTGGCTCACTCTCTCTATCTCTTTTTCCTTCTTTCCCTCTGTCGACCCCTCCCTTGCTCTGTCTCCATCCAAACTCTCTTCTCCAATCACCCTAATTTATGCTACAATAATTACCACTCACCCAGGATATAAAAACCTCCACCAAAAAGGGCTCCATACTCCGCAGGAGTCCTGATTAAGCTCTGTATCAAAGCTTGTTCCAGAGAGAGGCGGAAAGAAAGGCAGAGTTGGGGAGTAATTGCAGTCTCTATGACAGCATATTAAAGTCATGCTTTAGCTCACGTGCATGCAATGTCAACACTGACCCTTCTTAGATATGTTTTCTTATATTTTATATTCTTTGTGGGCAGATTTACTCTTGTATTTAGAAACATATCTAATACATTTTGAGAAAATGTAAGATATTTGGGGAGGTGATAGATTTAACAATCAGTTTCCCAATTTAACATGAAATGAGACTTGGTATTTTACACTATTTTACACTTTCACACTTTACAACTGTAGCAGGTTCTATTTTAGAGCACAGGAGCATGAAGGTACTGATATCATATGAAACTAGAAAAACCTAAAGAATCCATAGGTACCAACCATGTCATGGTAGCTTGTCGGGAAGGAGGCTAAATAATGCTTCAAAGTTGGGCTAAATTTTGGCGAGGAAAAACTGGCATGGCCATTTTCAAAGGAGTCCCTTGACCTCTGACCTCAAAACATGTGAATGAAAATGGGTTCTATGGGTACCCACGAGTCTCCCCTTTAAGGACATGCCCACTTTATGATAATCACATGCAGTTTGGGGCAAAAACACATGCAGTTTTGCATGATTTTTTGATTGATGAATTGAAGATTCAATTCTCGAATGGTAAAAAATGGATACATTGAGCACCAAATCTGTGTAACAAATGGTATCAACCCAAAAATTGCTGCAGCAACTTATGAGACATAAGTGAGCATGGGTGGGACCATCATATACTTCTATCATAATATTCTAAACCCTTATACACTCACAATTTATTTTAATGTTTTTTTTTCTGATTTACAACTATGAACAACTTGACACACAGTGCTGAGCTGCATCTCAAATTAATCTTCAGGTTCCCAGCTTTCAGATAATGTACACCACTTCTATGTGGCATCTACTGTTGACCTGCTATCTCGAAAATTAACATATTATTTCATAGCATTTGAGTGCATAATTTCTCTTAACATGAAAACAGCATTGGATTTGAAAACACACAATGTAGCACAGTACTATGATGTACAGTACAGCTTCTGGGGTAAGGGTTAGTGTGTAGTGCGTAGCAAGGACTCCTGTAAGGACTACATTATGCAGCAGCTGGTTGCTACTTTACCTGCCAGTGTGTAGAGATGTTCCCATATGTGTGACCGTTCCAGGTATGGTTGAAGGGCCTGAGTCAAGGCCTTGGGAACATTATTCAGGCAAGTAAAGAGGTTGAACAATGCGACTATGAAGTCATCTCCTGCCTTGCAGCTCTTGGTAGACGTTTCTAAGCAGCTCTCTTGGCAAAAATCTGAGAAAAGTAGTCAGTCTGAGTCAGTGAGACACTTCTGTGCACAATACAAATAAATGTGTGGGCAATCAAAATGTCAATGAATTTATGAAATCTTGGTATTCATGAACACTTGACACGCACAAACAACAAGACACACAAAGAGATGAAGAGGCTCGCTCATACGCACACACGCTCGTACGCACACATACTCTCAGTTAGAGGGTGTGTAGTTGACTGTAAAACCTGACTGTTTTTTGAATTACGATTCAGAAAATATCAACCTTATGGAGGTAGGTAGCGAGAGATATAAAGCCCCATCCTATGAAACAGCATCTTGATTTCTTCGCACAAAAACACATTGGAAAATGTCAAGGCTGCCCAACCTGACACATGTTAACAGAAAGGGTGAACAAAAGGCATTGTGAAATAGAAGGGGAAGGAAAAAGCCACATCTGTGTTAGATGGAGAAAAAAAAAACAGAGCAGAAAAAAAAAACAGAGAAAGGAACAGATTTCAAAGCTCCCACAGCACACGGAGACAGGAAGTGAAAAGGAAGAGGTTTTGACAGGGTGTCCTTGTGGGGGTTGCTGTCTGAGCACGGGGCTGAGGATGGAGGTGTGTGCGTGTGTAAACCATATGGATGTCTATATGTGTTTTGTGCGCTTAGTTATGTGTGTGTGTGTGTGTGTGTGTGTGTGTGTGTGTGTGTGTGTGTGTGTGTGTGTGTGTGTGTTAAGTTGACAGGGGTTGCTGAGGAAAGGCCCGTTGCTCCAGAGGTGGCAGACATCCAGCGGTCTGTCAGTCTGCTGTGTGGGAGATGACAGCTATTTGAATAGGAGAGTGTATGCAACGCAGCAGTCAATGAGGGGGTGCTGTGATGGAGGGCAGCGGCAGCTTCCTTCTGACTAATGCTGGATTATTTTAAAATGACAGGGCTAAATTAGCTGTTGCATTACGGGAACAGTAATATCAGCCCACTTTAATAACAGGCAGGTAGGAAGCACTGCCAACCACTCATGAGAACTGATATCCTCCATCTCCCTGTCTCTATCTCTAAGTGTCCCTCTACGTCTCTTTCACAATAACACGTCTAACACGTACACTCAAAAAGTGGTCAACCAGCCTGACCTACAATCAGTCTATTAGGCGGCGTAATGTGGGTTACGCTGGCAACTTGTTCTCTCCCTGTCTGGTAATTGGTCCTTAAGGAGAAAGTGTTCTGGATATCACTGCTGTGGCTGCAGCAGTCCAAAGAAACAGGGGGGGACTAACATTAATTTCCACTTGGGGTGCTGGAGAGCATGGCAGGTTAACTAGGTGCCTTTTAATAATGATCCTATTATGGAGCAGCAGATGACTTCAGAAAAACTGATGACAGTGCGCTGGCACATCTCTGCGGAGTTTCCACTACTGCTGCAGCACACAGCGATTCCAACTGGGTTCAGGTTTGTGTTTCTATGTCGATTCCTCGGTTGCTTTTTTCTATTTTTCCTCGCTCTCTCTCCCTCGCTCTCTGTCTCTGAGCTTATCCAACCTTGATACATGGCCAACGCATACACCTGTTTATCTTCCGGACAACCAGTCAACCAGTCACAAGGGCCCTCTCTGGAAACCCCTGTAATTGGAAGCAGACACGCTGATGATAATAAAAAGGCGGTGTGTGTGTGTGTGCACCAGAAGTAGTGTATCTTGTGATTAAGGGTGAGTTTTGCAAAAGCGAAAACTGTTTTTGTAAATGTGGAGGAGGTGTTATCCCTCTGCAAATAGACAATGGGTAGGTCATTTAGTTTGCTAGCTAGCTCTCTAGCAAGTTAGCATGCTTTGATAAGGCTGATATAGTGTATGTTTACAGAGCAAAACTGTTGATGAAACAAAGTTAGTTATATAAAAAAAAGTGCACTGTAACTGTACAGTAACACACTAAATTGAATTTGATAGTCCAATTGAAGTAGTTTTTGACTCACTGTATAATTATCTATGAGTAAGTTACACTTGAATTTCTATCAATAGGGCGCCAAGAAACACCCCGGTACACAACACGGATGGGGAAGTGCAGTGGCTTATGGGATTGTAGGCGTTCAGTCAAGCCGTTCCTTCTGTCTGTCTGCTTCCTGGTTAATTAGCCCGTCACCGTGATAACACGCGAGAGTCAGCGCTTCCAGCGTTGATTTACGGCGGCGTGCGGGGAGAAGCATTGCAGAGCCTCTGAGCCAGACTCGAGACCGAGCGAGAGAACGAGACAGTGAGAGTTGTTATTAATGAGGTCGCTATAATGTGAATTAATGTGCGAGTGCACAACAGTCTTTAAAGGTTAGACTGTTGCCAGTGCGGAGGGGAGAGGAAGGAAGGGAAAATCTTTAAAGGTCAGCGTGTGTGCTCCGCCCGGGCCTGTTGAGTGTTTATTACTGCTCTCTATTGATTTAGTGATGATGGTGACCAAGGTGAAAATGATGATGATGGCAAAGATGCTGATGATAACTTCATAAAATGGATAGAGCTCATCTGAGGTCTGTATAACTCGCTTAGAGCACCATAATTAAGACACTGGTAAACACCGTCCCACACATGGCGCCTGCGGGATCGACTCTGTGGGTCCAGTAGTATAAAAATGGAAGAATGAATGAAAGTGGCTCAAGGATTGACAGCTAAGCATGTACAGCACACGTACACACATCATTCCCTTCATCCATCAAAACATACCAATCCATGTACACTAAAAAAATCAGACTTACGAGAGTTTTCCAGGAGTATTCTGGGCAGGTGACAGTCTCCGTGCAGCAGCATTCGCAGTAGCAACCTGGGATTTTGTCCGGGGTCAGAGGTCAGCAGCCTCAGCTGACACGCAGAGGCCGCCTGGCCCACAAGGCCGTCTCTGAGAGCGGGAAGAAGGAAAACAAAGTTGACAGTTCTGCAGTGTCAGGTGAGTGTACAGATAGCAGTCCGTTTAGCAAGAGACAACAAAGGAGGGGAAAAAAGCTTCACAAGTGAAAGACTGGAATCACAGTTGTCTTGGATGACAATCTGGGAGGAAACAGTGTTTATGCTACAATGGTAACTTCCCTCAGTGTCACTCACTCCTGATATGAGCTTAGTCTGCAAATGCCTTCACTCTCGCTTACTTATAGTGTGCACCGGGAAGGAATTAGCTCTAATCTTGGCCAGCTAAAACCAAATTAACATTTGGGAGACAGCCAAATACATGAATATACAGCAGTACCCCCCTCCTACATCTTTTGTATAACCAAGAGGCTGAAGCCAGCTGTGGGTAATGAGCCGTATCCTTGGTGTGCGTGCGTGCAAGTGTGTGTGCGCCCTTCAGAGCCTGTGCTTGTGGTGTGCAAGTGTAAGTGTGAGGGCATGCTGAAATGTGTGCGCCTGCATATTACTTTATACATCTCAATAAAATCTAATGGAAGGAATGGACAGAGTTTGTCTGAGGAGCGAGGGGGCGGGAGGGAGCGCGGGGGGTGGGGGGGCGTCTGCCCAGAAATTAACCATTCCATTTGAGCCAGAAAGCTGGAGCAGGGTGCACCCTGCTGCTTGACGGAGGAAAACTATGCCTCAATCTGACAGTGCAATTTATGATGTCACTAGGACCGCAAATCCAGAAGAAATCCTCTTTTAACTGCTCTGATAAATCTACCCGGCTACAGCGCGGGGTCAGCTTACAGAACCAACACACACACACATGTGCAAAGGCAAGAAGAAAAATGCAGAGCGTGAACGTTTCAGAAACACACATAAGGCCAGAAAACATAACTTCAGATGCTTTCTTTATAGCCTGCAATGCTGGATGATTTATGTATGTGCTTTGTGATTATATTATTGTTATATTTAATAACCATAACAATGGGTTTTACTTTAATGGGCTGGGGAGAGATCTGGCCACAGAGGCCGGGGTCCTGCATGAGGACCTGTGGATCTGGCCCCGGGCCACTGGCAGGCCCCCTTGGCGCCCTCGAATGCAGGCGGGAGGTGGGAGCAAAGAAATAAAGAGGTCATAAAAATAAACTAATTTCAGCTCTCCAATACTTAGGAGCGGGAGAGCGGGGGGTTAGTTTGATTTGTGCTCCATCAGCACGCAATGACATCACCTCTGGCAGTGCGGGAGATGAGAGGGGAGGAGGGTGGAGTCAGGGGTGAGGGTGATTGACTGCACCTTGGAGGTCATAACAGTAACTGGACACACATGTACACGTCTATGCATGCATGTACACATTCACGCACACATCACAGTGTACGCTGTTGACGCCTCATGTGTAAAGCCCTCAGCAACCATCAACATAAACAAAATCAGTGTCAGCGGCTGCCGCAGTTTATTTATTATTTTTTTTCTTTCCCAGCTTGCATCTGTGTTATATTACCGCGGCAACTCTAGCTTGAAGCCCTGAGCACATACAGTATGCGGCTGTAACTCGCACACACACATATGGTTCTCCACACAGTACAGTTGGTGGAGGTGTGTGTGATGATGGCTTAGCATACCAGAGTGTGCGTGTATGTGAGTTTGTGTGTGAACATGCTAATGTGTACCTACTGTATGATGGGTGATGGATGGTATGATGGGTGTGTTTTACATACCGTATGGCCTGCTCTGTGAAGAGGTCAGGGTTGATGGCGTTCAGCCAGTGGACAACAGGGCTGTCGGGCTGATGCGGCGTGGACTCTTTCGCAGGATTAATCATAAATATCCTGGAAGGAGGAATTGAGATCACACATGGCAATTTCAAACAATACAACTTCAATTTACAAAAGAAATCTATTGGTTTGGTGGTCATACTTTTTTCAGGTGATATCATGAACCCAAACACATCCTCCTGTGTGCATAGTATTCTTTTGTTTTACTTTAATTATTACAGTTGGCAGCCCATGTCAAGACAAGTGTGGAGCTACATCCAGTCAGTTAGGACACAAGAGTCCAGAGCCAGTGGCTATAACCAAGTAACTACCTCTATTCACTAGTTTCATATGAAAAGTAGACCATTTTGGTGTGTCTAGATCATATTTACTTTACTTTAACTTAAAGCTAGGGTTGGTAATCTTAGGAAGAGTACGCTAGATTTAAAAAAAATATCTAACCGAAAAACCCAGCCCAGCTTTGCCAACTCTTTTCCAATGAAAGTAGCTAGCATCACTAGCTCCAAAAGTCCCAAAATCTAGCAAGAGAGTCACCAAGTCGGCAACACTGACAGTCCGTCGCTTCAGATCTCCCTCCAAAGCCGCTCCCCAAAAATGATCATTACAAACATAAACTACGAATATGGCTGTTGTTAGTATTCTTAGCTGTCAGGTCGTGTCTAGAAGGTAACTCCCAAGTTGTGAAACCCTCGCAAGATTTTAGGCTTAGGCATTGACCATGAGTGGTTAAGTTTAGGCATTGACCATGAATGGCTAGGGTTAGGATAGGTCGTCGGGCAGTGAGTCTCGCGAGAGTTTCGTACGTTTTCCGCAATTTGGGGGTTACCTTCTAGACACGACCCAGCTGTCAAGCTAGTAGCAAGACTCCGGTGGCGTGTAATGAGCGCACAGGCAGGCAGGTAGGTAGGTAGACAGACGAGCATTTGATTTATTGATTGCTTTTGGGATGTAATGAAAATTTCACAAATATAACAAAAAATGTTTTTGAAGAAGATCGCCAACTCTAGCTTTAAGGTCGGATAACAAAAACATGCTGTGCATACCAACCTATAGAGCAAAGACAGGGGTGCTGTGACAATGATGAGGACCGTCAGGAGTTGCTCACACAGGCTGTGGATTTGGTATAGCCAGTCTGATCCGCCCGCTATTATGGCGATTGCTGAAGAAGGACTGGAGCGCACCAAGGCCTCGGGACTTTCACACACGCTCCACATAAGCTGCTCCACATACAGCAAAACTGCTGTGATGTCACATCTTTGACACGGAGTAAGGAAGCAGAAAAAGGCGAATGTATAGATGAGAACAGAACAGATGAGATGTGAGGGAATACGTGAGAAGAACACGCAAAGAGAGAGAGTCACTGAAAGCAAACATCCCCGTCTTCAAAGGCTGACATCCACCATCACATCATGACATAACAGCCTCATCGCAGAGTCAGATAACACAAGCTCCTGGTGATTTTACTGTTGGAAAGTTAAGTGTACTAAGGGCTTTGTGTTTCACAATAAAAGTCATTGCTTTTACATTTATACTCCCCTAAATCTGTTTCCTCAATTGGTTGGGGAGAGCTGCTCGTCATCTCTCATCTCCTCATACTTGCTCTTCCCATGGCCTTAATAGTTATTAGACTCACACAGAGATGGACTGATAGAGGAGAGCTGAGGTAGCATAAGAGCACCCATGTGAGTGCTATACACATAGGAAACTTGGAAGAAGCTTTGAAAGGCCATCTGTTTAGGCTAGCCTTACACTTTACAACTGTCCCTCCAGAAACACATGCAACACAAACCAGGCTTTTTGTTGACATCCTGCCGTGCTACACACGTATAATGCACTTCGTCTTTGCCACTCTTTCATCCTCTTGCCGTGTGTCACAGTTTAGCCTGTTCATTGTCATCATTCAGCTATTAGGAAGAGAAAGAGGATGGAGAAGACGACTGTACTAAGAGTGTGCCTATGACGCGCTAACACTACGTCAGACCACCTCCACCATCGGACCCACAGGAGCTGAGGGAAACTAGGCCAACAGTGAGAGAGATGTCTAGGACTTCTGATGTAATTTAGGATACCATTATGTGTAGCCAAGCCTATAGTCATTATACAGTCTATACCAAAGTCTACATTCATGTAGGCTATACAAATACATGTGTGAGAAAGGTAATGAGAGAATTACGGAGTTAAAACGTAAAAGCAGAGGTACACACATAAGATATAATAGTCATGGACAATTGTCAGGAAAATCACAAATTACAAATAAGAAAAATAATCTATTTTGAAGAAAAACAAACATCATTCCTGGGGTTCAAAGTTCAATCTTGAGCTTGCAAACAGCGATTGAGAAAACAATCTCACCACAAGGTCAATTTGATTCCTGCACTAGAACTCACTTTTGCCTACTTGAAATTGTAGTTGTTCCAATTTCCATTTTTTTCTAAGCACTTTAAGCACCTCTTGTCCAGGTTGGTCTAAAATCTAAGGTTGAGATTGTTTTCTCAACTACTGTTTCCAAGGTCAAGAATAACCTTTGAACCTCAGCTGTTGAGCCAACATGAAGAGCGAGAAGTCCTTAAAGCTAACGGACCTTGTGGTGATATTGTTTTCTCAATTATCATCCCATTACCGGTAAATGTGCGCTCTGCCGTGGGGATACGTATCTTCTATGACAGTATATGTAATTTGTGAAATTGATACTTGTATTTACATTTTCCAGAAATTCAACTAAGAAACAGTTTATAGAGACTATAACCAGACAGGACTTTTTGTTTTGGCTAGCCAGTGAGTTAAATACCTAGAAAGCAAGGTACTTCATTACATTAAAGGTCTTAATGATAACATTTTTTGGTAGACGAATATTTAAAAAAAGAAAGAAAAAGAAAATACATCTACAAAGCCTTTAGAAAGGTGCCGAATAAAAGTATGGCTTTTCCTGAAAAAAAATATTATGATTGTGAATTAATCATTTTAAAAATGTTCGCAGGTCCAAAATTAATGTTTTGTTTATCTCTGTGGAAGATATCTGACATTTGGTTCCCACTTCTAACAAGGCTTGTGAGCCAATAGTAAAACAACGTTGGTATCACGTGGTGTCTCTGGGTCGTCAGTTAGTGTGGAAAAAACGGATAAATGGCTGAGATTGTCGGTAAGTGCCTGGCAACGACTTGTTGAAGTGAAGTAAATGCAATGGAACGGGGGAGGGAGAATGCAACATCTAGAGGCTGAATGTTATCAGTGTTAGCTATAGCACCTTTAATGCAGATCACATCAATAGTTCAATAATATCGAATAAACAATGGGTAAGAACACAAATGGAAATATAGGACTACTTTTTGTATGTTGTTATTTTAGTAGCCTAAATTATATCACAGAAAGTGACAAGAATTGTCAAGTGAATATAACTGAGGCCAGTATGGCTCTACATGATAGAGTACCTGATCTGCAGGTGTCTCTTGTACGAAGGACGGGCCCTGGCATATCTTTGCACCAGCAGCTGTAAAGTCTCCGACAGCACCTGGCCGAGCACCTCCTTGGCCATCTCTGCCGGAAGGACTGCCCACAGGTCGCTACGGAGCCCACACAGGAAGTAGAACCACATCTGCACCGAGAAGGAACAGCGCTCACCCTGTGGAAGAAAGTGGTGGATGGCAGGGAGGGATGGAGGGAGGGAGGGAGGAGGTGGGGGGGTTGCAGATGATGAAGATATATTGTGATATGGATATTGACAGTGAAGCAAAAACAGAGAAAACCAAGAGGAGATAAAAATAGAGGGAGAGAAAGAGAGAACATGGAGGAGAAGAAAGAGAGAGACAGAGACAGAGGCAGGTCTGTCAACACCAGGATGTCTCAGTGGTCACGCCACCTGCACTCTGCACCTGGGTTTCTTCCCCCACTGGGATTTCAGACGGCTTTAAAGTCCTGAACTGGAGAACACATCACCACAGGCACACACTTGCACGCACGTACAGAACACAGAGAGAGAGAGAGAGAGAGAGATGGAGAGAACTTCTCTGAATAAAGTGAGCAAAGACAAGTGAGAGTGAGAAAAAAGACAGACAGAGAGGGGGAGGACGGATGGAGGAAAAGAGATTATTATCCTGGCATCCTGCAGCTTTGTGGGAAAAGATTTCATTCATTAAACCTCTCTCTTCTACCTCTACTCGCTCATGTTTAACCTCCAACAATAAACTGCTCCAGCGGACGGCGCATGTGTGGCGGAGATACGACACATCCAAAACTTCCTCCCGTCTTCAACAAACTCATCACGCCCCACAGTCCCTTCTCATTTTCTTCCCACTTCACCTCATCTATCTCGTATTTTACTTCTCTCCTTCCTCTCCCCCTGGAGCCAGTCATTTAGGGATCGGTGGTTGATGGGGAGCGTGACCGAGCTCTATGTCCGGGATTAGGTCGCCATCCTCCGCCTGTGGACTCAGCAGAGCAATCGTAGACGCAGACGTTGGATCCGAACCAAGAGCGGCCACAACTACATGTGGGTGGTTGGACTGTTTAATCCGTTCACTCAAGTCAAACTTTATTTAACCAGCCAGGTCAACTATGAACAAATTCCTATTAGAAATGTCGGCCCGGCAGCAGTGAGGACTGAATCTGGGATGGGGAATAAAATTGGAAACTCATAACGGCTTTTTTTTTTTTCTCAAAAGAAATGTAGCATTTGGCTCTGAAGGCTGACAAGGAAGTTAGCCAAGGTCAAGCTCTATACTTCCTTTAATCGCCTTAACTGACCTCATGTGTTGTTATTATAGCATATTAAATAGTTCTCTGCCAACAACTTTTCATGTGTCAATATTACAATAACAAAAAGAAGGGTCTCTGGAGCTGTGAAAGAGCCAAGACACAGGGCTGGGGATCCAGGAGATGGAAGCCTCGTGCATACAGCTACACATATACAACCATAGATACATACATACACACCAAATGAAACGCACATCCTGACATGCTGCTGCTGCTGCTGCTGCTGTACACCCACACACGCATTCATCTGTACAGATGCACACAGGCATGCTTGAACAAAAGCGCACACCTGCACACAGCAGGTCTGTCTGACACCGGTGACCCGGGGAAGGAGGGAGGAACAAAGGGAGAAAAAAAAGGCAAAAGCAGGGTAAAGTATGAAAGAGAGAGGAGGTTTAGATTGGTTTAAGGGCATAAAGTTAGGGGAGTTTCAGAGGCCCTATGCTGTTTCCAGACAGTCCCAGCGTAGACTGCAGACTTCAGACAGCTGAATCCCTGGAGCCCCCGGGGCAGCATGGAAGCCACAGATGTTCTCAGGGAGCTCAGAGTAGAAGGCTCGGTTAGAAGAGGGAGAGTGGGAGGTAAAGGTGCATTGTGGGAATGAAAAGAAGAAGCGAGAAAGCTCTAGAGTATAATTCCTAGAGTTCCTCAAAATCTACAGAAAAAGAGCCTACTAAGACGCGTGGCATTAGAATTTCCACTTTTTTACAATGAAAGGAACGAAATCAACACCAGACAATACGGCAGATATTTTATGTGTTACTGTCTTTTTGATTTGGGGGTAAATAAGTAAAACTCAAATAGGCTCCTCTTATACATCTTAAATACCAGAAACTTCAACTCAGTCAGACAGTTAAATATGTTTTATCATATAAGAGTTTAGCGTGGTGTTTTTTCAAGTTGTCTTGGGGGAAAAGAAATTTCAACCAGATAGTTTTTTTTTTTAAATGTGAGGAAACTTTACCTCGTAGAAGGGTTTGGGATCAGCCCAGTGGTGACTCTCGGCGTCTTGAAGGATGCAGGTGGAACAAACGTGGATACAGTAGCTGGTCAGCTGGTCTCTAAAGGCCTCCACTGTGTCTTGGTACTTCTGGATAGGCAGCAGGGTCAGGGGTCTAGGCATGGGGGAAAGAAACAAACCTTTAAAGGTAATGACAGAAAATATCTATACTACATATGGTAAGAAAGAAGAAAGGGACCGCTGGGGTCAAGAATCCAATAGGCCACAATCCTTTAATCCAGATGCATAATTGACTACTGTATATCCAGGGAGCTATCAAACAAACATGAGGTGAGATGATTAGATGAAAGAACTGATGATTTATTCTAAAAGTTAAGTGTGACATTTCGTATCCTTTAAATCTGCCTGCCTTGATACTTTCCAGAGAGAGCCAAGAGTTTAACAGGGGGTGCAGGAGGCTTAAAACCAGGGGGACTGGATGGTGTAGGGAGAGGAAAGTACTTTATGACCGGAGGGGGCGCGGTGCGAGTGCAGGTGGAGGGGTGCACAGGGCCAGAGGTGGGACAACAGCAGCACCGAGGGCACTGGGGATGCCTTTAGAGGGGATGTGTGGAGAGCAGAGGTTAAGGGGGTATTACGGGGCATAAAAACTCACCAGATGTCGACACAATATGGGCGTCATTACCTCCTGTCAATCATTTCTACTCTTTTTTTTTAAAACTCTCTGGTCCCTTCTTCTTAATCTCAAATGGACAATTTCCAAATGTTTCTTCTGTTTTCTGCCTGTATTACAAGGCTCATTTTTGCTTAATAAATATCTAAATTAGAGCTGTCAAAGTTCGTTTTAACACCACTAATTTCTTTAACGCATTGACGCGACTTGTGATTTTTAGGTTGTTGCAGGCTCTGTTTTAAAACTAGTAAAGATACTGGTATTATATGAAACTAGAAAACTAAGGAATCCATTGGTACCAACCATGTCATACTAGCTTGTCGCGAAGGAGGTTAAATAACGCTCCAAATTTACTCTACATTTTGGAGGAAAAACTGGCATGGCCATTTTCAAGAGGTCTCTTGACCTCTGACCTCAAGATATGTGAATGAAAATGGGTTCTATGGTTACCCACGAGTCTCCCCTTTACAGACATGCCCACTTTATGATAATCACATGCAGTTTGGGGCAAGTCATAGTCAAGTCAGTACACTGACACACTGACAGCTGTTGTTGCCAGTTGGGCTCGAGTTTACCTTGTTATGATTTGAGCATTTTTTTATGCTAAATGCAGTACCTGTGAGGGTTTCTGGCAAATATTTGTCATTGTTTTGTGTGTTAATTGATTTGCAATAATAAATATATACATACATTTGCATAAAGCAAGCATATTTGCCCACTCCCATGTTGATAAGAGAATTAAATATTTGAGAGTAGCTGGAGTGAGTTGTGATATACTGATTCAGTCCATGGCAAAATTGTAATGCAATTCAGTTTATTATCTGTTGAGCAGGCTGTCTGGTTAGGTTATTGTTGTAATGATTGAGCAATGTTAAAGATGAGGAACAATGGGTAATGTTGGAATGGATCATATTGACATAATACCCACCAACGCACACACCCTCTCCTTACACTTTAGCTGCAGCAGTATTTGAATCTTTCAGCCTGGCGTGGTAGTGCTCCAGTCGTTGGTGCACATAAACGCAAGTGGCCAGCAGAGCAGGCAGGTTCCTCAGGGGTGCAGAGGACGGTACCTCTAGGGCCCTCTCCTGCAGACGGCCCAGCACGGCAAACGCCGCCCTGCTACACGCCTCCACAAAGCTGGATCGCACCTCCAGGAGAGAGCTGTCCCTGCAGGCTGCTGCCAAGGGTAGTAAGGCATCCAGCTCAGTCATGATTGCTCCACAGAACTGAGGGGGGAGAGAAGGCAAAGACGAGATCTCAATAACAGAGGAGGAATCTGTCAGTAAGAGGAAAAACAGCGACCTCATTAGATATAAATAATGGAACATTTGCGAGGAGTCATCAGAATGACAAGGATTCGAGACTGAGCCGAGTATTACACATGCATTTTTCCTCAAACATTGTGCAAGCCACATTATAGCTGCAAAGCAAACATCAGTGCAAATGCAGAATACAGATGTCTAAAGACATGCCCTCCACATAAACTCTACTGCTGAACATGCATAATTGGTATCAGGTCAAATAAAAACCTTTACTTCTGAGAGTACATCGGCACTTGTCTAATTTTATAACAGCACGCGTCATGTTCAACCACATTCAAACAGAAATGTTACAGTACATAGGAAGAGGTGGGGGAGTCAGACGTGCTGAGAGGAAAGAAAAAGAAAAGGTCAGGCAGAGGTGAGAGTGGGAGAGAGGAAGGGAAAGAGAGCTGCTTCAGCAACATATAAGACCTACAGCTTATTCTATAAACTGCCAGACTTATCTAATGTATCCACATTTGTCCTGGAGAAAGGCCTATAGGGACAGGACTGCCTACACCTCTCCCTCTCCAGGGGCTGGGGGGGGGACTGGCTGTTCAAGGCACTTTAAAACAGTAGAGTGTGTATGTACTTGCTGAGACACAGATAAGCTGTCTTTGCTGGTATTTCTTTCTAAATCTTTAAACATTTTTTATTAATATAATGATAGCATTGTGTCAATCAGCACGGTTGACATTAGATTGAAATGAGATGAGTGCAATTAATGTTTTGGCATTGAAATCTTTTTCACGGCGGAAGAGTAAAGAAATCGACTATAGCAAAGGTGTTCATTCAGTCAGATAGTCTATAGATTTACAGAATGGTCAGAAATTTGACAGGGACAAAAAGAAAAACAGAGGATGCTACGGAGACGAACAAGACAACATGCTCAGATGAAGGTAATCAAAAGAAAATATAACAAAGTAGGGCCGCACCGAATAGTTCGAAGCTTCGAAGATTCATTCATAACATTGACATTCAAATTATTAATATTAACTTACAGAAAAATCACTTTCCACATTTTCTCCCCCCCCCCCCCCCTCTCAAACACACACAGAGTGAGCGACGCAATGTTCAGTCCGTCTCTGTAATTGTCTCAGTCCAAAAGTCCAAAAGTCAAAATTTATTGAAAAAGATAGATTTAATAATTTCCAAAATTCACTACATGTTTTTATCTAACAAAATATTTTGCTTCAGTCCATAATTGTTGGCGTTTAGCCTTTCAAAAACAACATTTTCACTGTCATAAAACAGTTTACTCTCCCACACGCACCTGTATTAACGGGGCGGTCTGGCAGCAATCTAACAGCACCATATATTAGGCCTACACTTATATAACCACAATAGCTCAAAATTATATTTTCCCTATTTTTTAGGGTGATAACGTCATAAAATATGACGACATACGAGGATTGCACAATATAAACGCACAGCATGCATATACTGTAGTGTAATATGTATTCTTTAAAAAGTACCACATACTGTACCTATTACTGCAGAGAACAAGATGCACACAAGCACACCTTGACACCGCTCCCTCTACTACCTCCTCATGTGCTTCCTATTGACATCACATTGAGAACAGTGAAAGACGATCAGGCAAGTGCCAAGGAGTCACATATGTGTGAGTTCATGCGCCTCCAAATTTATACAGCCATACATGTGAGTTATGAGTCTTAAAAAAAAAGCCTTAAAACAAAGCATATTCCCTGGAGCTACCAAGCCGGGTCACACTGAGGGAAAGCAATAATCACCATAACTCAGAAAACTCTATGCTATAGTTTAATCAATCAATCAATCACAGCATGTGTTACAGAGTCACGCACTCTATTACTTGACTTACTATAGGAGCTGACTTGGAACTTCGACATCCTGTCAGATCGGAGCTTCGGCGTGTGTGTACACAATTGACAATCTCGCAATCTCTTTACACAGTTTTCTCCTTAAAAGCTTCCAGTGGGGTTAAAAGGCCTGGGAACAATGGCCGTTTGGGCAATTAAGTCAATATCTGACTGTATGTAGTCATTAGGAGCTTAGCTTTGAGAGAGAGAGAGAGAAAGCAGAGGCAGACACAACGCTCAGCATTACCAGGGTGATGGAGAGGCCCTGGAGAGGCATCTCATACACATACAGTATCGGCACAAACACACACACTGAGCAGGCAGTCATCCTCACATGCACACTCGTGCAAAAACAACCACACGCATGCATCCACGCCGAAGTCAGGCTGAAGCCTTAACTAGCTAAGATCAAAGCCAGGAATCCCACCAGGACCGTTGCAGCAAGGTGAAAGAGATTGTATAAAGTTTTTTTTAAGTGCAAGGGAGGCCTGTTTGTGTGCGCAGAATTTGGAGTAGCAGACAGACAAGTGGAGAAGTGAACACGCAGGTGAAGTCTGAATACAGAAAAGGCACTTCTGTTGCTATAATAGAGCGGCAGCATCTAGTTTTAGAAGGGCCCACCCAAACGAGGAAAGTTCAATCCCAGGTTCTGACAAGAGGGCGAGTTCCAGCTGTTGAACCGAGTGTATTTGGCATTCAACACGCAACTGACTGCCAATAAAAAAAAAACTATCTAAAGTACTCTGATGGATGAACAGTATCATCGCAGCCTGCATATGTATGGTAATGCAGACAGTGAAGTGGGTTCACATGGAAAAAAGCGAGGATTGAGGTATGAACATATGAATATAAATGTGTGAAATATTGATCCATCATAATGCCTTTGAACCGGCCATATTTCATGCTTATGTCTTGTATAGTAATTTGCTCTCTGCTCAAACACTAGGGCATGTGTCAAAAAAAGACAAGAGGGGGGTAAAAAAAAATATATATAATATCTAACGGTCTGGTCTTGGATGTCTGTCTGGCTCGGTGTTATTGAATGCAAATGCATGCATGTATAACCTTTGGGCTGAAAGGCTCTCATCTTTGAAGCGTTGACCTACACATAAATACGTTGTACAGGTCCTGAGCACAGACAAATTCTGACACTCGTTAGCAATGAGAGCCACAAATACTGTCAGTGTAAAAGGGCTCGAGGAGAGGGGGAGGAGGAGGAGGAGGAGGAGGAGGAGAGAAGAGAGGTGAGGCAGTAATGATAAGAGACTGTAGTGTGCAGTGTAGTGGGTAGGAGACGAGTTAGAGGAAGGTGGAGGAAAGTGAGTTGGAGAAAGTTTCAGGAGGAAAAGTTGTTCGGCGACGGTAAAATAGGCAAGAAAAACAGCAAGGGCGTCATTTTAAATGGTATATGGGAGTCCAGCCCGCAACATTGGAGAACCTTTGTAGAGTTAGACACTAAGCCTGGTCTCACATCACACACTGGTCTTCCTCCTGAGAAAAGTCAATCTCTGGTGACTACTTCACCTCTCTCTGCCATTTCCCAGGCCCCCTCTTCTCATCTCTTCTCTCAAACTATCCCGTCTTTATCCTGCTCTCTACCCTCGCTTCTTTGCCTTTGTGATACACCCCTCTATCATCTATATACCCTATACTTTCCCCCTATTCAACACCTTTCTCTACACCATCTAGCCCTCATAATATCACCCGTACTGCTTCTTGGTTTCCTCCTGTCTCTCTTTTGTCCTCAGAGTCCTCCCCCCAAGTAATACTGATGACTCTTTCCAAGGCCCTTACTAATCCAGGGTGTCAACCGTGTCAGGCCCAAATCATTTGGGCTCTCTATTGTAGAGGGTGCTTTTCGCCGGGGCTACAAAAACTATTAATCTCCCTGGGTCTGGGTCTGGGTCTGGGTGATATAGACCTGTATTGTTCAGCCAGGTAGTAATAAAGCAGGAAGAACAGGGCAGAGAGAACAAAACATGCTCATGCACAGGGTGAGGAGTGACAAGTTGGGGTCTAATACACAGGTTAATTGTACACACAATTAACCTGTGTGTGTGTGTGTGTGTGTGTGTGTGTGTGTGTGTGTGTGTGTGTGTGTGTGTGTGTGTGTGTGTGTGTGTGTGTGTGTGTGTGTGTGTGTGTGTGTGTGTGTGTGTGTGTGTGTGTGTGTGTGTGTGTGTATGTGAGTGTGTGTTCAGTGCACGTACATAAAGGAGCAAGATGTGTTAGAAGTTACTGATGAAGTATAATGCGATAAATTGTGTGCAGGAGAAACACAGTGGCTTATAGTGTTTATATTTGTTAGTACGGAGTGTTAGAAATGTCTTAACATGGGATTAACATGTGAAAAACACACACACAAACACACACACACAGAACCACATCTGTATATTGGGGACAGACCAATAGGGGATTTGCTAAATTGATGCAATATTCAGAATTTTAATTTCAGTCTGTTTATGTTTTTTCTTTAAAATATCATTTGGAACTTTTACTCTTAAAGAGAGAATAAAAAATAAAGACAAAAGGGGGAAAAAATAATAAGAAATTTTGACTTGACTTTTGCTTGTTTAAGGAACAGTGTGCATTTCGGGGGATCTATTAGCAGAAATGGAATATAATATTCATAACTGTGTTTTCATTAGTGTATAATCACCTGAAACTAAGAATCATTGTGTTTTCGTTACCTTAGAATGAGCCCTTCATATCTGCATAGGGAGCGGGTCCTCTTCACAGAGTCCGTCATGTTGCTCTGCCATGTTTCTACAGTAGTCCAGAATGGACAAACCAAACACTGGCTCTAGTGAGAGCCTTTCGTGTTTTTACGTCACCTGAAGGCCAACGTAGTTCTCCGACACGCTTGTGAAACTGCGGTAACGTGAGCCGCAGAGTGCAAAACCGTGGTACCGCCAGCCGCCGTCTGATTTCCGTTGCTCCTAAAGTAGTGTTATTATGGTAAGGATGGCCTCTGAGTGAGGTGAACACCGCTACCACGGATTTGCTCTCAGCGGCTCACGTTACCATCGTCTTGGAAAGGGAAGAGTGAGCGGAGGGGTACTCAGTTGGCTGCAATCTGCAACCACACCACTAGATGTTGCCAAATCCTACGCACTGTCCCTTTAACAAGCATGAGTCCTTGCACTGTATTAGCCGAGTAATTCTTCCAGAAATAAAACTTTTTGGATTAAATATTTAAAAAATGTCTGTGGCACAAATAAAAAATTATTTCATGTTATATCAAAATAAACTATTTCCTCAAACACGTAACACACTTTTTGTGAATATGTGGGGGTAACCATACCATGCAGCACTCCAATTCCAGTTGCATTGTTGCAGTGCATTGAAGTGGAGTAAAAACCTTAATCCTCACTATCAGACCTTTCACAGGATTTCTCCCTTATAAAGTATCTAACGACACAGATGACACACATCTGATGAAGATTATCTCAGAGCTCTAGTAAGACACTTCACTGTCACTTTCATGTTTCATCATTTACAAATGCTCTCCGGGCTACAGACGTTTCGTGCTTCCAGCTGTGCTGGTGGCCATTTACAGAGCGGTGTGTCTTTCTTTAGTAAAGCATCTCTGGGCATTCTCTACTGTCTGTGGGCACTGTGTGGAAAGAACTGCTTAAAGCACTATTTTATTTCAATAGTTGTAGAAAGCCACAAGGTAATTCAGTGATAACAACGTGAGAGACATAAAGGGTTTGAGGCTGTAAAATAATGTGGAGGAGGCGTCTTAATTAAGTAAGCTCCGCTCCATACTATAAAGAAAACTATATGGAAGGATTAGTCCTATAATTAACCAATTTAAACAGATTGATCAGAGTAACACTTTACTCTAATTACTGGTCAAAATGAAATTATTAATGAACATGTGAACACAACTTGATAAATCCTCCAAGTTCTAGTTTACTGTCAACTGACTGACTGCTAACATTTAGACATGGAAATTGTGTTGAAATCCCCCATTTAAATACTACCTCAACCCAGAAGGATAGACATAAAAATGAAGGCAAGCTAATCCACTGTCCCGATAGCAAAGGCGAAATAATAAATCCTGTGATCAAGAGACACAGTTGGCTGTGTGGACTTTTTGTCTTTGCTAAGCTGACAAACTCTTGCTAACAAGAAATATGTGGCTTTCTTTCAAGTGAGCAACTTTTAAGAGACTGTTACCAGGTTGTGTAGCCCAGCCAATCACATTTTTACCATATAAATTAAAGGCATATTGCCTTCAAGATTTGACTTAAAATCTGCATTTTGATAGTTTATCAGATGAGTTTTTATAAGTCAGTGTACTTAAAAACCTGTCGATCAATCCAGAAGTGATGGCACGTTCCAATACTACTGTTTAATTTTTTTTTTAAATTTTGGTAGCGAGCCTTCCACTTTGTTTACATTATGATTACAGATCGTAGCTTTGACGGGAAAACTAAAAGTATAGGTCAGACATGGATTCCCTCTTTTCTTTTCTGTTTAACTTGCAAGATGACCCAGTTTGCGCGCTACTCACTGTGAAGCACTCAGACAGACATGGTGGATGTTGACCCACATGTCGATAATTTGACTCCTGTATTGTCTGGCTCACTTCCTTCTCATTAACATAACTATAGAATACTTTATTAGGAAACATATATAAAAGATTGAAAACACCACTGAATCCAGGAGTACCTTGGCTATCATTTTTGGAGACTCCCTCTCTGAGTAGGTGTAGAAGGAATCTTCTCTGAGGTGTGTGTTGCCGGCGGTGATGGCGGTGTGTCCCGTAGTGCGGCTCAGGGTGACGGAGGTTTGTCCTGAAGAATGTAAGGCCTCTTCCTGCTGCAGACTCTTGGCACAAACATCATCCAGCACCACTTTAACACAGTGTGCCATGTGAGGGACCAGCCCCCTAAACGCTGACCTCCAATCAAACTCCAAAACCTGCGCCTGCAAAAACAGGAGACGAGCCAACAGCCAATAAATGTTTGAATGCTGAAGGGAATATTTCACCTGTTGTAAAATGATAACAAGCCCGAATGACTTTGAGTAGTTCAAATAGAACCGAAACTTTCTTACATATGAAGACAGAGAAAAGTCTCACCTCTGGCGTGTGGAGAAGTGTTTCTGCTGGGGATTTTTTTCCATCTGTTGTCATGTCTGAATCCTCTCTATTCTTTTTCAAGATGCCTAAATGACCGATACATTTTATTTTAATGCAAACATCATGTAATACATCTTAAAAGACATTAAACAGTCTGGTCAAGCTCTCAAATCGTGTCAGTGAAATTTCAACAATGATGCAGAAACTCATGAGATAGAAATGAAAAGCTATGTGGAGGGTAGCATCGTTTAAATCTATGCATTATTTAGCATGGATATTTCCATATCACACACAACATACTGTATCATATTATGTGTTAAAGGCCTGAATGCCAAGAGCGGTGACATGAAAGCAACTGTGTATAACTCAGAGCCAAATATGGGACACATTGCTCCCATCTTTCCCCCACTAGCCAACATGAGACAGTGACCGGAGTGTAACTGTACATGCCTCAGAGGGAGCCGAAACAGGCAGTAAACGCTAATGGCGACAGCTTTACGAGGCTAAATTTGGGGCTTAGATTTGATTTGAACCCAGATTGCATCAACCACATATGGGGTAATTCCATGAGGGGAGATTGTGTGGATGTGTGGGGAGACGGGGGGAATGTAGGGGGGGGGTGGTGACGTGAAGACAAGCATACAGGATGTTGGGTTGGGTTGCAATTAAAAAGCGTGAACATCAAGGCCACAATTTCCTAATCACAAGGCGAAGAGTGAGACCCCAGGCGAGGCAATTTAGCCGAACAAGACCGCGTGGAATGGAAGAAGGAGGAAGCAGCAAGCGCATCACTTTTTGACCTTTAAGCCCATCTGATGAATTTCTGGTAATTAAGCCGTTTGATTGCCTGGAATTAATGATTTGGATAACTGCCCTTTAAAGGCTGTTTACCTCTCTGTAAATTGAGCCTTTCTGCAAGTCTTGTTTTTGTAAATGTAACCTTTATGGAAATTACTCCATGCACCAAAAGCTTTCATTTAACATCTCTAGAGCGGCAGTTCAAAGGGGAGAGAGGAAAAAGGATACTAAAGGCTTATATAATACCCGAGATAATTCCCTACTAAAATAACATTTCTTCAGACACAACTCAGATTTCCCCGCTACACATAACAATGTGTATATCTGTGTGTGTGTTTGTGGGGGTGTAACTGGACTGTTGATGCCTGGAGGAGAGGCACACATGCAGGGCTGTAGCCCTGTAACAAGTCCCCCCTCTGTCAACCCGCCACACTCACAGAAAGACTGTAATTATCATCATCATTATCATTTTATTTATTCATTATCTGTTTGATAATTTTCCCTGCTTGATGGTCTAAATACGGCTTCAGAACCTTCTCCCTGCAGTCAGGCAAACGCTCTTGTGGGGAAACATTGAATATAGTCTAATATTTTTTTACCTTAAAATGGAATTTTAAGGGTATTTGATCCAAAGAATATTGAATCAGCCTTCAAATATTTGCCGTGGGTAATTTTCAAATTGTAAATGTGAACTGCATCTCAGGTTACTAAGATTCCCCAAATTCCCGGAAAAAGTAAACATGACCTCAGGTAGCAGCAGCCCTGTTTACATTTCTAATATTTATACACATGTGGATGGAGTCGTACCTTTAACACAGGGAGTCTCTCCTGTGCAATCGATGAAGGTCATATTAGTCACCTGCTCCTTCACAGTCCTCTCAAACCCCAGCAGGGTGCAGGCCAGCTGGGTTAACGCCCTCAACTGGTGGGAAGTTAAACTGAAGCTCCTGTTTTTCATGGGAAGCTCCATTGGTGCTGTGAAAGGGGGGGAAAAAAAGAATGTAAAAGAGGAAAAATAAACAGTGAATATGTGTGTGAATGTATGACTGACAGACCATAGAGGAGTGAGAGCTGCATTACAGTTTACAGTTCAGTAAAGGAATAAACAAGTTCATGAAATTTTCAACCCAACCTACATGCACTCATCAGAAAACACCCCACTCCTCCTCCTCAAGTCTTGCCTTGCACGGCACCTCTTATAAATATCGACCCATTCATGTTTTCCCAATACGCAGCGTAAACAAAGAGACAGTGAAAAAATATGCAAAACTTTGCTCCCCGAGAAGTCACACATGCACATCCTTTTTCTCTCGGCACAAAACTTTTCTCCCCCTAACCCGCCGATGACCCCCTCGGCAAATATGGATTTCCCATTTTGGAGGCTGCCAAAGCCATCACCCGGGGGATGTTCCGCATTAAGCCGGAGAATGGGCGGCTGGGAGATGCGTTGCCATACTCCCAGACACATGCACAAATACTTTTGTGTGTCCGCTTAAATGAGCTCCTCCACTGCAAAGGCATTTGGGAATGGATGAGCTCAGTATTAGCCTTGACTCTGAAAGCACGGAGATGATTGAGCGTTGGGAAGGAAAGAAAGAAGAGGGAGGGGGGGGGCTTTTCCAATAATTGTAACATTATTGCCTCTGGATCCTAATGTAATTTTGCTATATTGTTAAACAAAATCTGACAATATGACAACACACTGTCCCCGAGGATGCTTGGTTTAATCATGCATGAGGCTTGACTCTCTCTGTATGTGTGTGTTTGTTTACATGAGTGTTTATGAGTGAGAGTCGCTGAGTGTTTGTGTCTGCCGGGTGTGCACACGTGTGTTTACGCGCATGTAATGCAGGTCATTATGAATAACTTGATTTTGTAGAAGACACTTTCACACACATTTGCACATGTCAGTCTTGCAGGATAATTGCCACCCTGCTACCAGACTCTGTGGTCACCGTGGGATATATTCTGACCTCAAGTTTGTTTGTGTTTGCAAGTCTGAGCGTATACATGTATTTATGTGCGAGTGCGTGTGCATGCATGTATGAAATCGCATGTGAATAGCGGCGTAATTATTTGGTGTGACTGTGTGCGCAGGCGTTTGCGTGCATGCGTGATTAAGCTGCATGGGTCCGCAGCTCGGCAGCTCCTCTGTAATGGGGTCCGGTGGGAGTCTGTGCTAGAGAGACTACCTCGTTCCGCATGTGTACACGCGTGACCCGGCTGACACCCACGTGCCAGCCTCGTTCTCCAGCTCGCACATCCACGCACGCACCAACAATCATGTCTATTTCTGAAGTCACCAGCAAATCAGCATAGCCCTCCCGTGCCTCGACGCTGGGGCAAAACTGTCAACAACTCAAGTGTAAACAATCTAAACCGGATTAGACGGGGACACGTTAGAGAGAGAGAGCTAGTGGATTCTATAAAAAGTACAACAACCCCCCCGCCCCCATCCCACCTTGTGTTGGGCATTCATCTGAGCATAGCACCCATTAACCACCGCTTCATCAGGAGCGTCATCTCCTTTGTAACCATTCATTCCCTCAACCTGTGACCCTATGGCTGTTTCACTCGCTCACTAACTCACACTCTAAGTAGTCGCACATGACCTTGATGTTTAGCGGTGCTCCGCCTCAGCCTCTCATCGAGCTCCGCCGCCCCGGCTATATAGGTATTTATAGTCGTCTCCCTAGCCAAATAGCCCTATAGCCATAGCAGTCTAGTACACAGCCATCTAAACCTCATTATACCTTTGTCACAACAGTGGGGCCAAATGGAGGCTCTCATAGCCGGTTGATGGAGAGGGTGTGCTTAAAAGCACCCAGGTGTGTCATATAGCGTAGTGCATGGCATGTCTCATAGAGTGGAATGAGGAAGGGCACTAGCAGGCAGAAGAGTTCAACCAAAGGTCAATGTACTGAGAATCAATAAGGGAGGACAGGTGCTGAAAGCCGGGGCAAAAATGATATGTTTATATAAGAGCTCCCCCCCGTATGACATTATAGTGTGAGGGTGTTCTTATGAACAAAAAGAAAAATCAATGCTGACTGTGATAACCATAAAAACTGTGTGCATCTTATCAGAAGCCCTCAAAGAAAACAAGCATATGTCAAGCAATATGTCATTCAACAAAACAGTGTGTGTGTGGACGCCTTTATGGAGCAGGAACATTGCAAAAAAAATGTCTGAAAATACCCAACTCTGCAAGTCTACAGCGGCCAGTCTCAGTTTGTAGCTTTTAACAATGACAACAATGTAACACAAAAGGAAAAAAACAAACAGAGCAGGTATTTTTGGCGAGCCATCAGTCTTCTCCTCGTCTGTCTCTCCTGTGGGTTCCACCATCAGCTCCACAGCTCGCTCTCTGTCTCACACACACACACACACACACACACACACACACACACACACACACACACTGCTCTTGACTGGCAGCGAACAGAGAGAGAGAGAGGGGAGAGAGGAGGAGATCTAGGGGAAGGGAAAGGGGTGGTGGTTAGGGATGAAAACATGGGGAAGAGAGGGAGGGAAAGAGAGGGAGGGGCGGGATAAGGGAATTCCCTTAGCAGTTGTTATTGATTCCGGTGTTTACGGGCGAATAGTTTAGTGCCGTTTACAAAACAGAACAGATGCAGCCAGTGAGCAAAAAGGTAAACAATTGCTGTGTGGCGGGCTGCCAAATCCCCAGTCTGATGTATTAAACTCGCGGTGAAGAGCATTTCCCCTTTGGCTGCACTTATTGCCACTTCATTTCCTCTTCGCTCACACACACATTCGCTCCTTCCTCGCCATCTCTCCCCGTCTCCGTGTCTCTCTCTTTCTCTCTTGTTCCCTCGTTTATCTGAGAGGGGGGGGGGGAAACAGGAGAAGGGCGTAGGGCGCTTTTTGCCGTCTGGCTATTTTCTGTCCTTCTCTGACCCAGGAGGCCCAGTTCTTCCAAACAGAGCCATTAGTAGGGGGAATTGCATGTGTCTGACATGGCCGAAAACCAATTATTAGACACTTTCTACCAAATGATGCCCAAGTCTTTGGGGAATGGGCAATCATGCAATAATTTAGCCACTGATTTAATTTCTCTCCAGCACAGCATCTCTCCCTCTCTCATCCTCCGTCCCTCATTTTCCTCTCTTTCGCTCTTTCTGTCTCTCTGTAGTGTAAATCAGACCATCAGAGGGGTGGTCTGCCTCTCTCTTACCACACTACCCGACTGGCTTCCTCTAGTCTCTTATCATGTGATCACAACAGAAGAGCTTTCCGTGTTTGGGCTGATGTGTGTGTTGTACAACACCCTCTACAGGTGATGTAAGCATTTGGTTTCATTAGATCCGGAGAGATAAAGAAGGGGGGATTTCACAAGGCAAGGCAATTTTAGTACACGTCTTAAATAATGGAAATTCAACCTGCTTTACATATTGCATACAATTCATAAAACAGAATTATACAGATAAAAAGTTTAAAAAGTACAAAATAGATTGTTTGTATCTCTGTTTTTGTTAACATCCCAGCGCCTACATTGCCCATAATGCAACGTGGCCACGGGCACATCTGTCAGAGATTTGGGTATGTGCTAATATCGGCTAATATAGCCTCGAGCCGCTAGCCTCGAGCAGAGATGAGGAGCAGACTGCAGCGGTTTGGTGAGCCCATTTCTTTCTAATTCCACTCACCCAGATTTTCAAACTTGTAGTTTTCAGACCCGACCGACACTGCCTCGAGCTAAGTCACTTGAGGCAATTTATCAGACTCCGCACAGCTCCCTCTGAAGCTACAAAAGGCTTTATACAACTTTTTTCAACATATGCAGTAACACTCAAGACCTGTAAACAGACTTTGATGTGTAATATTGCCGCACTTCTCCTTTAAACAGAAGCATATAGATACTGAATAGAAGGGGACCGTGTTTGGACAATGTGGAACTCCACAGGGCACAGTGGCCTACAATGGAAACAAAAATGGAAACAAAATCTTTCTTATGAATAGTAGGGGTGTAAAAAAATATCAATACACTTGAGTATCGTGATATTATGTTTTGTGATACTGTGTTGATTCTCAAATACACTATTGATTTTAATTAATAGTTTACATGCAAAGATTTGTGGCAGAAAGTGGCTCAGATTGCACAAAAAGTAGTGCTATGATGTTGAACGTTACAGGGACTGTGATAAATGCAAATGCAAAACCCACTGTTCTGATTGCATAAAAAGTTAACTTTTCTTACTCAGATTTTATGCATATGGTGGTGTGTTCTTTATACTATGACAGTTTATCTGAAAATTAGATTTAAAAAATCGCAATATATCGCCTCGCCTACAGTATCACAATATATCGCAGTATATTGAATCGTAACCCCTGTATCATGATATGTATCGTATTATCAGATTCTATACACAGCTCTAATGAATAGGAACCAATTTAAAACAGTTCCCGAACTAACAGTCTGTTGAACAACATCCTTTAAAACAATTAAAAGTAAAACTGTGAAAGAAGTAGTGCTACGCGCAGTGAAAACAAAGCAACAACTGACAACCTGACACGACTCTCCTGAAAGTTTCTCCCGCAGTGGCCACTGTGTGCTTTTCTTAGTGTGCCGCCTGGGATCCTCATTGATACAGATGTTAACCAACTAGGGACTTAAATATCAAAATGGGCTGGTCTGTCCCAATCTGTGTGTATATTTGTGCACCACTTCATTTTTATCATGGGGCTTTGCTCTTGGGGTGTACTGCTATATGGATGTTGAGCACTTCTTTTTGGTGCATGTGTTCTCTGTGTATCCATGCCTCCTTGTGTGTTCACTGGGTGTCAAGCAGGGTCGTATGGGTGCCTTTGGGGTACATCTGTGTATGCATGCGTGTGTATGTGGGGAGGCTACGAGCCACTGTGGACCGCCCGCTAGGCCTTGTGACAGCTGGGGTCCTCTTCGTCAGTTGCGGCCCACTGCTCACTCAGACAGCGTTATTATGGGAAGCCTCCTGCTGCGACTCCCCAATACACACTCTGACACATGCACGCACACGCAAACCACACACGCCCTGGTCTCTCGTGGCCCTTTCCCTGGGTGCTGTCCAACCAGGCCACAGCAGGGGCCACCTGCCCTTCATAGAAGGGGAAAGTAGCAATATTTGATATCTCAATTAAGTTGCCTCACGAAGAAGGAGGTGTAGTGGTGGCTTTGGTGGTGACAGAGAGGCAGGGCTAACTTTCCTCTATGTTTGTTTTTCAGTCCTCCTCTGGGTCTGTCTTTGTTTCTGGCTCCCTTTGTGGTGAATATTGCAGCAACAGTGAGATTAGGGGTTAATATTTCTGCGGCTCTTCCTCCACGTACTTGAACTGGGCTG
Organism: Sebastolobus alascanus; assembly: GCA_916701645.2. Lineage (NCBI taxonomy): Eukaryota > Metazoa > Chordata > Actinopteri > Perciformes > Sebastidae > Sebastolobus > Sebastolobus alascanus. Next base: position 365,287 of record CAKAOJ020000189.1, read on the forward strand.
CCTGGATGAAGAACACGGAGGAATGTATTGTCTTGATGGGAGCATTTCATTAAAACCCACTTGTTTAGTGCCCTTGTTTGCATTATTGTTTTCAAGCCCTCGGCGAATCACACTGACTCTTCATCACGAAGTGCTTCGCTGCTCTCAATAAGCAAGCCATTTTTTGTCTGTCCTTTCTCAATAGAAGGTGCCAGGAAAATGTTCATATCCTTGAGCTTTTCAAGAGTGATACACAAAAGCCATTGTGACCACTCGGAGGAAATGGGGGAAAAAAATAAATGGCATGCATAATACACGTTCTCGAGGGCCCGTGAAACATATTTTTCTGTGTGATTTCATTGGAGCCATGATTTAGAGAAAATGAACACTGGCACACACTCACACATTAACACAGCCAGAGTAAAGACCCTTCTCATTCAGATTAGTAAACAACCACTTCCTCTGTAAGGTAACTTTCTTAAACAAGGCCTTCTCATCGTCTGCAAGGACAGGAAGAGAGCGGCACAAAAAAATGAATCATCCATCAACCCGAAGCCCACGTGTACATAGACACACAAACCCACCTACCCAGCCCATAATTACATGGCAGCATGCGGGTGCACGTCCCCGGCTGACAGTCTGTATAAACCCAGGCAGAGATATGATCTAGTGAGGAGGCTGCTCTTAATAAATATTAACAAACGCCATTCCCAAGCAGCCGCAATCCCCACAAGCACCTCCAACGCCAGTCAGAGCCTCAGCCGAGCTATCTCGCGTCACTACAGAACCTCTCTCCCCGCTGAATAGGCTGCTGTGCTTCCTCGAAGAAAGAGTTCAAAGAGGCAGAAAGGGCGCGGAGGGGGGGTGCACTGTGGGGGTGAATGTGCTTGCTATACATGTTCTAACTCAATCCTTTTTTTTTATCTATAGGGAGCTGCCGACGTCGTCATATGGGGAAATTAGTGAAAGTGGAATTCAAATCAGCCCCATCAGAATGGGGTTGCACAGTGTTTGAAAAACGTTTCCCAACCTCCGCTTCACCCCCGTGGTCGACTGTTGGGGAATAAATGGTATGTGTGTGTACGCGGGGAAGTTGGAATGGAAGCTTTTGATGTCCTACAAAAACACGGATGTCCTATTCATATGTATGGAAATTACTGATGCCATATGGTAATTTAATGATGCATTTTTAAAAGGGAGGTATTAAATGACTCTTGATCACACAATTTTCGAAGTAAGCCTGCAATTAGTGCACACGCACACACACACTGGCATCGACTCAAAAGCAGATGGGCAGACATGTTCACATGACATATGCTCAAAGGTGATTGAAAACACACATGCGCGCATGCATATCCACCTACATAGCCACCCACACACACATGTGCACACATTAGGGTGAAAGGTAAAAAGGTAAAAACATAGTAAAACTGCACCAAATGGTTGTTATATGTATGTATGTTATAATAATATGTATGAATCCCAAAATAGCCCACGAAATAATCCCACAATATTCTTCCTATTCATAATAATTATCATTAGTTATTCTCAGACAGATATCGCTGTTTGTTGTATGTTGAGGTACATGAGTGTACAGTAGTGCGGCAGCGGCGCTGTCCCTGGCACTGAAATGTGGGAGATGAAGACAGACAGAAGAACATGTCAGCCTGCTGCACCACGCCGCGAAGCAAAGCTTTGAATACCTTCGTATATTTCTCACCGAAGCTTCGAAGCCCAAAACAATGTATTCGGTACAGCACTAATGGACTCATTCCAACTTTATCTAAAGGTTATGTAAATTGTGGTCACTAATATTTTTATTAACAGGAAAAAAAGTGTCTCAATGGACAAATTGTATGTATTTATCTAAATTTAATTTGGATTGAATTTGGATGATTGCTTAAAAAGTATAAAAACTGTAACTGTTGGCCACTGACCTCTGAAAAAAAATTATATTACAGTATTCGCTTTATTTTGGATAAAGCCAGCACACACACACATACAGTGACACGCAGATGCGGACTTGGCCCACCCACTCCCCTGCAGACTCAGTGAGGTGTGTTAGTAAGGTTTAAAGCCTGTATTGTTCCTGACCAGCCAACCTGTCTAGCACACTCCCCAGTCTCGCTGCTCACCCCATTACACTCGGAAAACTACAGGAAAATGGGAAAAGACAAGAGAAGGGGGAAAAAAAGGAGGGGAAGTGGATGCTGGAGAGATGGAGTAAAGGGGTGAAAAGAAGAAGAGGAAAGAAAAAAAGGGGGCTGAGACCCTTCACATCTGTCTGGGTACAATGTCAGAGCCTGCCTTTGAGTCGGTGGGGTTAAAAGAGGAGGCAGATCTCGCCGTGAACGCTGTTAAATGGTTCAGTGGTTTGACAGTGGCTGATGCTACAGACAGCGCTGCTCCCCTGGGAAGCCTGCACAGTCTCCCAGGCATGGCTCTTATCAAAATATACCTACCGCCTGCCTCCACTGCAGAAATAAACAATAACACAGCGGGGAAGGAGGGGGAGATCTAAGGACTCACAGGATGCTTATGAAAATAGAATCACTTTTTTTCCCCTTCGCCACTGTCATAATTGTCTTGACAATTATGGGCGTAGCATACAGTATAGACAGTAAAGTGTGAAAGCAGATTATGCATTAATGTTCAAGCTTTGGCTCTTAAGGAGCCACGGGCGTTAGGGTGGTGAGTATGTGGGTTCTTGAGCTTTTTGGGGGGGGGACTTAAAACATGAACAACACAAAAATGTAATCCCAGTTGTAGCCCTCAAAGCGGTGTTGCAGCTGATAGTCAAACACACACACACACACACACACACACACATAAACACACACACACGTAAAACCAGCACAGGCAAAACTGCTCCATTTTACCATCATTACACAGCACGGGTCCCCCGCTCCCTTTGGAGCCGTGTTCTGCCTCCGGTGCTACATTTGACGGTTTGTTGAGCGGCACGTAGGTGTGTAGCCTCCGCCGCGTTACGTGATCAAACAGCCCAACTGACGCATGGCCAATTATCCTGGCTGCCTCCTCTCATCTCACATTTAAGGAGAGGGAAAGTAAAAACCAGAGAGGGAGATGGAAAGAGATGGAGGGAGGGAGGGAGAAAAAGACGCAGGGCTGGTGGTGTGTTTATCGAAGAATGGCAGATGTAAAAGCACTCTTCTCCTCGTTCCGCAGGGAAGCTGACATGTGCACCATTTTTGAAAAAGTAAACAATGGCTCACACACTTTACTTTTTTTTTTTTGTGAATCTTTACCCTCAGCAAGCCGTAAATAGGCCAGAATGAAACAAACAAAGAGAATATGGGGGGAATTAAGTATCAAAAGTGACACGGCGTGTGGAGGTCTCTGCTCTTCTCTTGTCTCACTGTATAACATGTTCCATGACAGTGACACATTCTGTATTAGTGTCAAATATTAAAAGTACTTCACCATAGTTTTTTCTCTCAAATATCCAACCCCCGTGTGTGACATACTTGCTCTTACTCCTGCGCCAACTCTTTTTGGCTGTATCAAAAGCAAGACGAAGGTTAAGATGAATCAATTTCCCTTCTCCACTGTAAAGGTCATGAGATTGTGTGAAGGTGCTGCTGCTGCTGCTCTGCCCTTGTTATGTTTCAATAAACTTGATTTAGATTTTTTTTTTTTATGGAATTCCTGTAAAGAGGGCAGCATAGCTATGTTTATCCACGCAATTCAAACCATCCTCCAAGATGCCACAGTGCATAATTGCCTCAGGCTCAAGGTGAAGGAGTGAATTAACTGTGGCTTAAACACGCCGCCGACAGACCTTGGATACGGCTCGGACCTCTCTTGGGATCAGGGCTCATCACAGTCATAGATAAACTATGTGGTAAATAGTGTTTAGAAGTAGTTTCAAAAGAAGCCGTGGCCCTGGAAAATGCTGCTCTTCTCTTTTTGTTGGTGAGGAGGAAAGTGAGGCAGACGGGGAGAGAGGGCAGTAAAAAGAAAGCAATTACAATGGGAACAGCAGTTACTGACAATCACTTACAGAGGCCTTGGCTCTGGCTCAGATCACTACACAATACAGTTGGAAAGTAACAGAAAAGTAAAAATGGAGAGGAGGGAGAGAGAAAATCGTTAGCCTTTATTGGGTAACAATAAGAAGCGAAAGGAGAGGAAAAAACTGCTCTGAGGTACATCCAAGCACTAACCAAGGACCATGAGAGGGAGGAAAGATTGAGCCGAAAGAGCTATATCAGATTAAAAAAATATTCACAAAGAGCCTCTTACCTACGGTTGCCCGCGACCTGGCTGAATATTTCTTGATCTTGCTGCTGAGCGTGGTGTTGTCCCTCAGGGCCGTCTCACATTCTCTCTCCATTAGGGAGACCAGCTCTCGGGCCACGGTGCTGAGGTAGGCTACGTTAAGGAAACCCAGGATGGTGTGCGGTTCTGCTAGTCTTGAGAGGACATGGAGCTCCTCTGTGAGGGCTCGGGTCAGAGCCGGGACCGCAGAGCGGAAGCCTATAGCCAGTCTGTCAAAGCCGGTCTCACCGCCGGGGCTTGAGCTCAGGGCAGAGAGCAGAAGAGCCAGCACGGATTGGCTTCTCAGACCCTGGATCAGTAAAATCAAAGTAATATATCACTGTAAAATCATTGGTCTACTACTGTATCATACTGGTACAGCAAGTTCACAATTTGGATTTGGAATTTAAGAGAACAACAATATAGTTCATGACTAAACTATGGTGGAAAAACA